>JAOYSI010003915.1:0-14728 GCA_025775065.1 Hiodon alosoides
TAAAAAAATCTTAGTTGTAAACTTCTGAAAACTAATGAATAATGCTGTCCAGTTTGCATAGGGCTTGTGGTACTGGGTACTGCTGGTCATTCTACTTATTAAACTATGTAGGTGTCACAGTTTGCCTTCACTCTTTTCTGTCAACTTCTAGCCCTCGTCAAGTAACTATTCAATTACCATTCCACAGACCCATGTGCACTTGTCTGAGTACCTCCATTCCCATTGGCCCTGCACCTCCCCATTGGGTTTCTGTTTTCCATTTAAACGCTGCAAGTTCTTGTTTTTGTGTATGTTTTGTTCTGGTTTTGCGTTTTATTTAAAACCTAGTTAATAGAAATCATGTTTATTAATTGGAGCTGTAATTGGGTTTATTTATTTTTATTTGGTGCTTTGCTCCTCGTGACAGTAGGCTAAAGAAATCCAGTAGTGAGTGTTTTAATCACAAGTGACAGTAAAATTGCTCATTAAGTAGAGATATTACAGGCACTTGACCTTTGCCTTTGGCAACAATTTTTCTGTAGTATTCTATTTAACCATGCAGAAATCAAGTCATGTTAAGGCTATTTTTAATTGTGATTAACTTTAGTGCAAAAAATGAACTTTCATATCACCAGTTCTCATGCTTGTCTGAGGAAAAGGGACCCCTATAATAAGTGCATAAGTGATGCTAAGTGATGTGCAGGAAAGAGAAATGTTTGTCTGATTAGCTATGCAGTGGTTCAGTTCTGAAGCTGCCTTCACAGCTGCCCATGCGGTCGGTAAAGGCGCTCGCCTGAGTGCAGACTGGGCCCCTTGACTTGAATCCAGGTCATGCCATTTGCCGGTTGTGACCAGGGGAGGAGAGCGGTGGGCTAAATCGGCAGGGCTTCTCTTGGCTTGCCGCTGTGAGCGTCTCCTACCGGCTCACCCAGGCGCCGACCAGCTTGCAGTACTGTAGAGAGGGACCTGCCTGTCCTCCAGTTAGCGCTGATCCTCTACTGTGAGCTTTGTAGCCTGCAGTGTGGAACAGACACTCAGAATAGACTAGTGGAAGTGGTGTTGATAAGCTAAGATGCTTTGGCATGAATCGAAATAGGGAAGCGAAAATGTGAAAAATCATTGTTAATTTCACATTGTCAAAATAAATAAATAAATTTAAAAAGCTTTTTATTAATCTTCTCACATTGTTTTTACATATTCTCCCACCAACCTAGACAAGATGTTGTGTGTGGGTATTAAGCAATTAAAGGACAAAGATCCCATGTGAAGTCGCGTTCTTAGTTATTTAATGGGTTTTGTCTGAGTTCATGGCATTGTTATGGTTTGTCATTAAACTGAAGGCCTTTTACATCCCCGCGGTGCGGGATATGAGCCTGTTGACAGTGAAGGGAGGGAAGGAGAGTGGCAGGTTGCTGATAGCATCCCTTTTCTTGTTCGCTCCCAATGAACATGGCACTGAACGCCACTGCAGACTGCCAGAGAGGCGCCATTCGAGTAGTTATTAGTCAAAGTCCGGGGCTCCCGGCGCGCGGGATTAATTGGAAAGGGGTGAGGGCTGACGCTGGCCAAGGTGCTCTCTCTCTCTCTCATTGTCTCTCTCTCACTGTCTCTCCGAGCTTCTCACTCCACCCACCCTCCATTGATCCCGTGCCTCGTTAAGGTTCTGGAGCTGCTCACGTCAGGTAGCACAGAGACAGGTAGCTGTAGCTCCAAAGGCCTCACGAACGACGTATCTTTCCAGACTTTGGGGTACCCGGCACCTGTGTCGCCCTGGCAACAGCTGGAAAGGGCGAGATTTCTGGGCGTCCTCCAACAAATCTCGCGTATATTCTCCCGTGTCCTCCTGCCACGCTTGTGCTTTTGCCCACTGCTGTCTTATCCTATCATGCAGCAGCGTCGCCATAAGCCATGGCTGTAAACAGGTATTATTATTTTATTTTTTTCGCGCTGGCAGATGTAGAGCAAACGAAAATGAGTTCACGTCAGCAAATGTCTGCGGTGTGGGGTTCTTTATTTTCTTATTCAGTAGTGTGCTTCCCGGGACTTGTTGACCAGCACTCCAGTCTCAGTGAAGGCTTGCAATAGACCGTTCTGGGGAAAGAGTTAATGCTGTCTATAGTTTTAGAAATGTTTTTCCAGAAATGAATGGTGCTGTATGAGTTGTGTATCCTGAAAGGAATGTAACCCCTTCACTTAATTCTTATCTGTAAACTGGTGTATGAACTTTTCTCTGGTTATTATAGCCATCGCCCTCCATTCTCTGAAACAGTCGCACCTTCCACTGCTAAGGCCAGTAACTGTGAAGTCACATGTAGCCTTGATCGTGAGCATGAAATTCAGCCTGCAGCCCTGTATCTATTGAACACAATTGCAAGCTGTTGGAGAGAACACAGAATGCAGCTCTGTTTGGTCCACCCCCGGGATTTCAGACACAGCTGAAAAAGATCAGGGATGTCTCTGCGAATTAGGAACAGCTGAGTGGAGTAGATTGAGGACTGACGCACGTTTCTGCTAAAACATTACGTGCGGCGTTGCCGCATTTGCTGTGGGTGTTAAGAGAGCTATTGTGTTTAAAACTGGGTTGTAAACATGAAATTATTGTAATTTTTGCTTCTCCTCTTGCCGGCTAATTTGTAATAATAATTTTGTGCTTAGGATTTAGTGCCCAAGCAAAAAAAGATTTTTAATTTTCCCTGCCTACATACAAAAAAAAAATGTTTCATGCACCAAGGTGGGACTAAATTTTACATGAAAAATGAATGACAAATAAATTCCTCTCTCTGAGTCATTAGATAAGTGGAGCATATCATGTCCAGGATGGATAAAAGGCAGCCATCTTTTCGCTTGGAAGAGATCCCACACTGTCCATCACACAGTTTTTGGTACGCTCCACAATGTCTGCTCTACGTTTTTGTGTGTCAACTGGGGTTAACCAATAACACTGGTCTGTTTTATGCTATGGAATTTCCAATCTTCACTTAATATTGAGACACGGGAACATCGAGCCAGAGTAAAAAAGTAAAAAGTCGAGTTTTAAGCTTTGTATCCCAAGCAATTTGAAAGAGTGAAAAGAACAAAAATTGAAGTATGTATTCTGAAGTGGATTTTTGTGTAAACCGAGATAGACTGCTGGGCTCTGCAATTGAAGATTCCTCTGGTTCTAAATGTACTGAATTTAAGTTTTGGGTTTCTAACTTCCACCTTGTCCAAGTTGCTTTCTGTTGTTTTGTCAATGTAACTTTTCACCCTGTATACAGGTATGAAAACACAGGGTCGAATTTTTGCTGCTGCACCGTATAATTCTTTAACCCTTTAGACCCCAATAGTTTTCTAGAACACCACAACAATTTACTTGGAATTCTCAAAAAAAAAAAGGTTTTTGACACATACCAAACAAACGGATGTAGTTCAAAACCGAAGAGAATAAGACAAGTTTTTTAAGCTTTTTTAGCTTTTAAGACCACAAATTCCTCTTTGTTTGAAGATATAATCTGCATTTATTGTCTGGGCAAAGCTGCACTGACTATTACGCAAAACATAGCGAATCTGACACAGGTCCTCCACAGACAATTCACGAAATATGAATTTACAAAACTTAGCTCATGTATTCATTCAGTCTTGTGAAAAACATTTCTAGCTTTGGCTGTAATATTTTTGAATTAATTTGCATGGAACTAATTAGCACAATGTGTCAGAACATATAAAATGTATATTTTCACCATCAGGGTCGGATGCAAAGAAATCGATTTGAAGAGGCAGTGATGTACAGACGCAGCTGCTTGGGTGCTGTCATTTTTCTTGATGAAGTATGTTTCAAGTGGAAAAAATAAATACATCTAATGATGACACACTGTTTGTTGCTGACGTAATGTTCCAGACAGTTCAGGGTACACAATTAAGCAGTTTTAGAGAGCAGGTTTTTTTATTGTTTTTTTTTTTTTTCTCTTCATATTTACAGTGGATAGAAAACTACAGCCATTTGTGGCTGCTATGGGGTCTAGAGGGTTAAAAGTAGTGTTTTTTTTTACATTTTGCGTATTAATAAGTTATGTATGAGAACGAATTACATTAGCATTAATGTACACTGCCCAGTGAGGGGACACTTAGACTATCCCAGCCCCAATGCCTTTACATCTTCAGAGGGCTCAGCGGTTGGAACTCAGAGATATGAATGAATGTGCCTTTTTGTGTCAGTGGGGAAAGTGTGAGCACGGGAGTCACACGGCGACCACCTGAAGATCAGCATTGAAACGGGCTGCTGGCTGTGTTCGGATCTGTGTCCGCCCTGGTCCACTCGCAGTCTCAGGCAAACCTCAGAGCGACGTGACAGATGTGTGTCTGAGATGAGGGGAAAGGGAGAGGATTCCTTTCTAACCTCAGAGAAACCCGCCCACTATGCCCTAGACACTCACAGAAGTGCCATACCGTTCTCGCACAGTGCCGGCTGCCAAAGCTCAGAGCGGAACGCACACGCGCCGACGCCAAATGGCCTGGCGTTTTCCCTGGGATTCCCATTGTGTGCACGGCAGAGTTTTCTTTCAGCATGGCAACTGTCCCTTCCCTGCTAATTGGGACACTGATGAAGGCAGTCTGTGCTGGGTGCAGATGCCGTATTCTTAATAATTACCGCTTCCTTGTGTTTGTGAGGAAAACATCTGCCAGGCTCGCACACGTATCTCTTACCAATTAAACCATGAGAGACTGAGGAGTTCTTACAGAGTACACAGAGTCTCTTCGTCTTATAGGAGAAACAGCACACCCAAAAGGTGTTATAAAGGCTGTCCGTTCATCAGCGTTGACTCTATTGAACAGATGTCGAGACGGACCGTCGGCCATATTCTGCCGCGCTTGATGAGTGTCTCAGCCTCGTCCCTCTGGCTCAGAGAAGTAACTGCGGCTGTCTTCGATGTGGCTGTGATGGGTGGTAGAGTTTGGGGGGTCACCCAAGTTGACGCGTACTGCCTGTCTCTTTGCAGGGGATTATCTAGGGATCCTCTGTTCCCATCAGACCTGGCCAGAGAGCGTCGGCCATAGCACTGAGGGCTCCTTGTGTGCGTGCAGACTGGGTTTTTCGCTCTAAGCACACTCAGACTGAAGTGACCGCAGCCACATTGGTCCATGCGACATAAGCTGAATGGGTACAAACACAGGTGGTTACCATAATAAGGGCGTCTGCTAAGCATGTGTGTTTAGTGCAGTGGGTGTTTTCTTTAAATGGCTCTTCATATTTAAGAAACCATCATTGTCGTAATAAGATTATATGCCATGGTCAGTTTTTCAGCTGTTAGCTTTAATTTATCGTTTTTTTGCACAAAGTTTGCGTGTTTTTTTCAGTAAGTTCTCTGCAATGTTTTAAACACTGTATGTTATCAGTCTCTGAATACAATGAAACTTATCAAATAAGCCCGAGGCCAAACCGACATCTCTCTACTGGAGAAGGAACTATCAGCTGGTCTTAGCACACAGCACTGACACATCACGGCAATGTTACAGGGAACATAGCTAGGACATGTCCAGCAGACCGGCCTTGGTGTGTTCCGGCAGACAACGCATTCAGGGCCCCCACGGTTAACACTGCGCAGCCGTGAGTCATCCTCCGCCAAGTGACATTTTTTGTCTCCACTGGGCGTAGCATCTTCCCCAACAGAGTCTAGCCTGGAATGAAGCCAGCAGGTCCCTGGCTGAAGGGCACCGACCTGCTGCTGTTCGTGTGAAGGTGGACAGGCATCTTCGCCACCCGCTGTCCCTGCTGAGAGAATCCGGAACATTCTTGTGAAGGGAAAACTTTCTTTTCACTCTCTTTTTCACCACTTCAGCCCCACTTCAGCAAAGCTCATATTTTCACACCAGCAATGTTTTAGTCCTTTGCCTCCTGGCATTTTCAATTTTACATTAACGTCCATCGCTTTCATTGGTCATTATTCAGTTTTTCAGCCGTCATCACCTGCCCTAAAGAGAAAAACAAACACAAATTCAACATATACTTTAGAGACTTGTGTGTGATGTGCATTGGAAATGACTGGACTTCTACGGGCCACAGTAGCTTTCCTCCTCCTCCAGGCTCCTTCTCCATTGACAACATGTCAGGGATAACTCTACTAAACCCGCCATCCACAGAGAGTGAGTCAAAGCCTGGCATCGTTTTCGGCTGAAAGGTATCTGACCACGTGAAGTGAAGACACATTGTTGGTGGTTTATGTCTTCCTGCTGTGCTGCAGCGAATGTGTATGTTGTCCACAATAAAAAGTGAGGGTGCTTTTTTGGAGAGGCTAGGGTTTGCACTAAGACTCAAAAAAAGTCAGCAGAGGTGTCCAGCGGATGAATGCTATATGAGTCATCAGTGAGGTGAAAAGGAGGGAGGGACACTCGTATCGTAATTGTGGAAGTATGTCTGATTCAGAGTCAAACCATAGCTTTTGCATTGCCAAAAACACTAAGCGTTGCACATCTATGCACATCAAGCAAAAGGGGACATGAATATAGATCCTGTGTAGCTGAGGCCTGAGTTGAAGTCAAATGGACCAGGATTTAATATTTAGCGGCATACGTCCTGGTCATCATATTTATTCTGTTAATGTTTCAAAATATTTGTTTCAGGGGATAAGCTACTGTTAATCTGCTGCAAATCCTGCTCTTATCTGTTTGCTCTGCCTCAACTTATTTACCGTTGGCTAATTATGTAAATGTAATTACAAGCTGATATGGTGAAAGGCAGCTTGTGCTGCTCTCCCAGCCAAGCCTGTGACGCCCAACAATCACGGGGAGTGATCTGCAGTTTAACCAAGTGCTCTTAGTCAGGCAGATGACGTCTACATTTAAAACTGCCTTTTATTCATTTGGCAGATTAACTTGTCCCAGGCAATTTAATGCATACGATTGAAGGTATGTACGTTTTTAAAGAATTTCTATGATGCAATGAATTCAGTGCTGTAGAATGCTGAAAACAGATGCCGTGGGTCGAATAGTCACAAGATTACATGCTTATCATATTTTAAGTTTATGACTATAGATTTGCTCGTGGGCCTCTCTGAATGTGATTCAATGATTTCCCTAGTGTTGACCAAAATTTGCAAACAAAGACCCCTTGGCTTGCTTACGATTAAAAGCAAAATCTATTAAAAAGTGAGTTAGCTCATGCTTCCTGTTTCCCCGACACCCGCATCGTCCTGTGCTCCGCCCACAAGGGAGGAGCTGCTTTGAGCAGCAAATCGCTCCCCTGTACTTACTTAAATCCGTTTCAAATGACATTCTGGTTTTTTGGAGAGGGTTTTATGTTTTCTCTGTGACTCAGGTGTATTCATTCAATTGTGTGGCTTCGCTGTTGACTAAATACATATATATTTATAAGATAAAGAAATGACATTTCATCTTGTTTTTATGTTCTGGTGTATTTGCATTTGCATGCCCTCAGTCATACTTCAGTGACACAGTTATAATTTGAGTCAGTCATCCTGGGTAAGCAGATGCTCTAATCTCATGCTCCTGTAGGGCATATGGATTAACGAGAAAGCTAAAAAAGAAATAAAACAATAAAACTGTGCTTTGCATCCCTGTTCTCTGTGGGGAACAGAAAGCATGTGTTGTTCATGTGCAGTCCGTGTGCGGTTTGTGTGCAATTCGTGTGTTGTTCATGTGCGGTCCGTGTGCAGTCTGTGTGCAATTTGTGCGTTGTTCATGTGCGGTCCGTGTGCAGTCTGTGTGCAATTTGTGCGTTGTTCATGTGCGGTCCGTGTGCAGTCTGTGTGCAATTTGTGTGGTGTTCATGTGCAATCCCCGTGCGATTGGTTTGGACATTCACTTTCTCTTTATTATGCTGTAATCTTGGTTTGAAGTTACCCTGGTCTGACAGAGGACATTTTCTGGGGTTTGACCCCTGATCTTTCTCATTCCAAAACCAACACTGGCTGGCCTAGTGCATTCAAGCCTCTTTGTCTCAGACAAACTCTGGGAACTCTGCTGCTCTGACAGAGTTAATTAATCCTTTCAAACTCCGTACAAGTAGTATGCACATCCTGTATGCCAGAGAACAGAATGCAATTAGTATCAAGGGGAGTCATTGAACTAGATGAATTGATTTTTTGTTTTTTTCTGATATAATCAAAACGCCTGTCACTGGATAGCTACATTAGCAAGAGGTGAGAATTTTCAATTTTTCTAATACTACAAATGTTCCAGCAGATCCACTTCTGCTGGTCGCTAGTCAGGTCAACCAGCCATTACCAGAAAAGAACGAAAATGAACAATACAAGGTATCCAGCATATTAAAGTGCTTGATTAATTTTGGGCCACTCTGTATATGTATATTAGCCCATAGAGAACACCTCAGTATTTAAAGGACAGGCTACATCACATCAGCTCCCCTGTAATCCTCCACATTGTAAGTAGTGCTTCACCCTAATAGAACTGTCCAGATGTGTGAGCACTAGGGCTGCTATAAATGGTAAACTCTGCTTGATGAAATCTGATGAAAATCCCTTAAGATGAAATCTGAGGACTAATCAGTTTGCCTGGTGCAGGTCTCGATTTCTGGAACCGGACCTGTTGGATTTACCGGTAGGCCTGGATTGGCGATCTGGCCGCTCTGGCAAATGCAAGAATGGGCCGGTCCATTATGTGCACATTGGGCTGATTGAAAAGGCTCTAAGGGATCGGAAATCAAATCAAGCCAAAGCCTGTACTATAGTAAAATTCTGTACTTTGCTACCGTTCTGTAAGTCTTCAAAAATGCTCCCCGATTAAATGGTAAACGCCTGTACATAACATTCACCAGAACATTCACCTGAACATTCACCTGAGCGGTTTATCTGCTCTAAAGAGGCATGTGTTCCTAGGATGGGCCAAGTTTACTATGGTGAAAGTTATTTGTTTGCACCTTTATTTGCTAAAACAACCGAAAGGTCTGTGATAATATGAGCCCAGTCCAGGCATAAAGGGTGCCCAGCACTGAACCCACGAATACTAGACCTAGCGTTGCGTAATGAGCTAAATTCATGAGCGCTACAGGTTATTTCGGCCTTCGCTGTGAGAAAGCTTTTACTATGAATTTTGAAAAGCATTTAGTTTATTAATGATAAGAGACATTTTCAATGTTTTAATTCATTAATTCAAACGATCATGTATGCATTTCATTATATACTTAAAAAAGGTTATCCTCTCTGGTGCACTTATTAAATACTATGACCCATCTTCCTTGTGGCTCTTCTAAGTTGTTTTTTACAGTGACTAACTGGTAAATTCTGCCATTGTGGTGGGGAGAGGGTCCCAAAAATCTAGAAAAATCTGGCCCTGTATAAAAGAAGCATTCTAGTGCAAAAAATACTGATTATACCTTGTTGTTGCTGTCACACCAGGAACACACCACGTGTTCCGCTCTGTAACCTCTGTCGCCCCTCTTGAGATCCGGCCTATAGTTCTCTGCAAATGGGTCGGGCTTTGGCCTCAGTGTACCGGACGGACCTAAAACAAGCCGTGTCAGAGAGCAGGGTCAGCGACTCCATTAACCAACAACGGGCATGTGCACACTGTTAAAGTCTTTCAGCCAAAAACAATATATTAAGCCGTCCAATTCAAATGCGCGTTGCCTTAGGTATACGCTTCAGTGGTTTTTCACGGCCCTGTATTCTGTAGGCCTGTTTGCCTGTGCGTGGATCTCTATCTCCACAAAATGCACACACACATACACAAAATATCCTCATCTGCTTCTGTTTCCCTTACATTTTCTGCTTAAGAACGATGATGCACTGTGATGGGTTGCCTGTTTAGTTTCAATCCCTGATAGCGGCTAAGAGGAATCAATGCGAAAAGGCATGGGCATATTTTCTGAGTGCCTTTCAAGTATGTAGTCCTGCCCATCTGTTGTGGCTTTAAGACAAACCTCGAGGTATGTGGTAGCCAACCGTTTTGTGGCAGCTTTTTTTACAGCTCCTAATGATGATCTAAATATGCATCCACCACAGCCCCCCTCTCAGGACCCGGTTCACTTTATGGACCAGACCGCGGTGAAATCATATCAAACATTTCAGGCAAAGCCTTCCAGATTTCCGGGTGGAAACAGAGAACGGAGGCATTCAATGGCATACAATTATTAGCTGATATTGCCGCAACTCTGTTGGGTTTTGTTTTTTTTGGTCTGAATCACTGTGTATCGCCACAAAAATTGGGCACAGGAGTGTTTTTTTAGTGTCAGTGTGTTAATCACGTCCCTTACAGGACGATTCATTGCATCACGTCTATTACCGCTCCACGTGGAAATGCACTGGCGTTGATGTTACTTTACAATGGCTTGTAAGCTGACAGTCTACAGCAATCAGCAGTAGCTCCGACATGTGAATTTATTTTTCTTTTTGGAGAATTCTAAGTCTTTTACATTTTTATGCAAGTTGTAAAACCGAGAGCTCTTTGCCATCTGTCGCCTAAGATCTGACCAAGCTGCCTTGTAGTAAAAAAAAAGGAAATACTTATGATGGTTAATTTGCATAGCACTTAGAAGGTGAAGATGACTCTATCTGTAAATGACTGCGCTATCTGTAAATGACTGAACTCACCATGTTTATATCACAGGAGAATTTCAAAGCTTTCCTTCGGGATATTACAACTCGCCGTTATTTTGGGTCGGCATATTTAAAAGGGATGAAAACTGTACACACATCTGTTCAATGCAAGCTTTGGAGAGTGTAAATATCTACACAAGTTTTAGTACACAGATAAATATCGAGTTCATGTGAGGCCCCGCCACTTAATCCGCTCATCTGGTAACGTAATGAAGCCAAAATCCCTATAAAGATTCCTCTTGAGTGCCCTCAAACGCTTCACATTCCCTGACACAGAACTGGCCTATTTTTAGAGTGCGGAAACCGGAGCACACTGCTATTGTCAGATGCTTGTGTCGTGGCACCAGGAAGGGCTGAGAGGCGACAGAGTTTCTGGCCGGAAGGGTCATCTCCCCAAATGTCTGGGAACCTCAGTGACCAAAGACCTAATTCAGGCGCACAATCATCATCTACTCAATAGAGAGCCTGTTAAGCATAGAAGTCTTTGTTTGATTTCTGAGTACAGTACAGTAACATACATATTCAGTCCATCAGTACATATTTATCCCTTTCATCTAAATATTTGACTAAAATAATTTTTTACTATTAGATATAATATATGAAACTATTGTTTACATATTGCTTATTGGCTTTATTCCAAACAAAATGTAATTCTTCGATATTAAAATAAAGAGCATAGGGCTTTCTGAGTGGCTCAGTCAATAAAGGTTTGAATCCAGCTCATGTCATTAGCCAATTGTAACTTGGGAGAGCAGATTGGTGGTGGACAAATGAGCTGGTTTAAAATCAGCTGTGTTTTTCTCAGCTTATCCCCAACAAGCGTTGCCTATTAGCTTCACGGGTAACTGCTGGCTGGCAGAACTATTGAGAGACATGTCTTTTTTCTTGTAATCAGTGCTGAAGTGTAACAGTGTAAAAGTGACGGGTGGCCCGAAGGAGACTAGTTGTACTTCCTCCTCTTCTCTGCTTGTGTCGGTGGGAGTCATAGCAACAAGCTGAGATACATTAGCACAAAACGCAATTCCAATTAGGAATATTTGGAATAATACATAAAAAAATAAACAAACAAAAAAAGTATATTAAACCCTTAATACCTTAATACGGTCCTCTGGAGCTAGCTCCCTTTCCCAGCCCTGATATTGTCATTGATCCATCAGGTCTCCCAAGCACACTTGGATGTATTTGGTGAGGATGTTTATAAGGTACGTAGTGAAGCGCCTTGCTACGGGGGCGAGGCACAGACGAGGCAAACCAGCGGAGTGTGTACATGTGGCACATGTGTTTATTAAGCCACTAACAAAAGCACAAAACTAAAGCACCCGGTGGCTACGGCAAAAGAAAATATCCCCTCAGGGCTTCCCTGCAGACGCGGGTTAGGCAAAGGTGAGGGTGGCCAGGGAATGAGGAGGAGGGCTGGGGGTCATTTGGTCGGCCGCAGGGTTCTTCCTCCTCAGACTCTGTCAGAGATAGCAGTACGGTACAATAGGTCAGTAGAGCCGGGGAGTTCTCTGCTACTGAGGCCGGCAGGGAGGCAGCCAATTAGGGGAACGGCCGGCAGCTGTTCCTCTCTCCCTCCCCAGGGTAAGTAGCTGCCTGATTAGATAACGAGGCCCTCGGCGCTGTCCACGCTTGAGTGTGGATGGGTGGTGCTGAAAGGCTGGGGACTTCGGTGGGCGCTGTCCCTGGTCCTGACGCTTCCTCCGCTGAGGAGGCGTAGGTGCCGGGGCGGGGACGCCCATTCCCGCACCACAAGGTATTCTAACAATGTCATCGGCTGTGCATTGTTATAGTCAACCTCGGCTCTGTTCCCTGCATGCAGTCTCTAGCAAGCCATAAGCCCAATGTTTGATTTCTGCTGGGCTGGTGAGAACTTGCTGACCCACAGAAGAAGCCAAGCATGGCATGTCCTTTCTGCCTGAGTGAATGTCCACTCTCAGTAAAAGTGACAGGGGTGTCACTCAATTGGGATGGGATGAGGTTCTTTCTCAAACTCTCTTGTAGCATAAACAAACAAAAAAAGTATATTAAACCCTTAATACCTTAATACGGTCCTCTGGAGCTAGCTCCCTTTCCCAGCCCTGATATTGTCATTGATCCATCAGGTCTCCCAAGCACACTTGGATGTATTTGGTGAGGATGTTTATAAGGTACGTAGTGAAGCGCCTTGCTACGGGGGCGAGGCACAGACGAGGCAAACCAGCGGAGTGTGTACATGTGGCACATGTGTTTATTAAGCCACTAACAAAAGCACAAAACTAAAGCACCCGGTGGCTACGGCAAAAGAAAATATCCCCTCAGGGCTTCCCTGCAGACGCGGGTTAGGCAAAGGTGAGGGTGGCCAGGGAATGAGGAGGAGGGCTGGGGGTCATTTGGTCGGCCGCAGGGTTCTTCCTCCTCAGACTCTGTCAGAGATAGCAGTACGGTACAATAGGTCAGTAGAGCCGGGGAGTTCTCTGCTACTGAGGCCGGCAGGGAGGCAGCCAATTAGGGGAACGGCCGGCAGCTGTTCCTCTCTCCCTCCCCAGGGTAAGTAGCTGCCTGATTAGATAACGAGGCCCTCGGCGCTGTCCACGCTTGAGTGTGGATGGGTGGTGCTGAAAGGCTGGGGACTTCGGTGGGCGCTGTCCCTGGTCCTGACGCTTCCTCCGCTGAGGAGGCGTAGGTGCCGGGGCGGGGACGCCCATTCCCGCACCACAAGGTATTCTAACAATGTCATCGGCTGTGCATTGTTATAGTCAACCTCGGCTCTGTTCCCTGCATGCAGTCTCTAGCAAGCCATAAGCCCAATGTTTGATTTCTGCTGGGCTGGTGAGAACTTGCTGACCCACAGAAGAAGCCAAGCATGGCATGTCCTTTCTGCCTGAGTGAATGTCCACTCTCAGTAAAAGTGACAGGGGTGTCACTCAATTGGGATGGGAAATGACTGGTCTCTGGGTACCGTCCCTGGTTGTGTCTGGGACCGCAGCGGTAATAAGGAACTGCCGCTTGGCCTGATGCAGCGCCTCTCACGGAAGTGGAAGCACTGGGTACTCTCGCCGTGAATGTCTTCCATGTGACACAAAATGGAAATATTATAAATATTATCTGGTGCTTCTTTTACAGTGGTGGTCAACATTGGGTCTGAAACCTAAGTATGCCATTGTCTACAGCTGGCCAGTGTGTCTTGCCTGCCATTCTCCTGTAATATAAACACAGACATGATGATCGCTTAGTGATCCGCTGTTTCTGTCAAACATTATAATTATTGCCGAAAGTGGATAGAACGCTAGGGTAGTTTCTCTGACATTCAGACTAGATTTCTAGTGTTAATTTATTATCCGTATGGGTTTACTCAAAGAAATGTGTCCAACATCTGTCACTACTCTCTTTATGTAAACATTTTTATTATGGCTTTGAAAATGAATAGGCCTTGCTTTTTTGTTGAGTCAGGAAATTTCAACAGGCAGTTCAAAGGCCACAGTGCATTGTTGGTGTAAACCACACAATGGCTGCCGCTCACCCTACTGTACATACCTTGGAACACAAGGAGGTGCAAAAACATCACAAATCACTAATAGTTTGACATTGCTTATATAGAGCGTAGTCACAGTTGAAAATTAATAAGTTTTGACTAATTGACACCTCAGACATGCTTGGATTCACTGGTAGCTCCCTTGTGTAGGTTGATAATTTCAGAATGTCACCACTTTAGTCTGGGCGTTTGTGTGGCAAGCACGTGCTGGAGGAGAACCTGTGGCTTCTCTGGCTGGGAGCTGTGGGGAAGATTCCCATTAAAGGCCACCATTGACCCAGTTTGTAGCATAGACGGCTGTGCTTTTCACTCTGAGGACTTTTGATCCATACACACTCACACACACACACACACACACACACACACACACACACAGCTCTGTGCATGTGTGCACACATAGATTCTAGATGATAGTGTTTCACCTGAAACCCTGAAGGCCCCATTTTTCACTAACTAAAAATAACTGCCTAGTCTTGAATGGCCATGTATTTTAGGGCAATTTGCCTGTTGCTCTGCATTGTCAAACATCTGCGGCTTTCACAGCCCAGCGGTTAATAGGGCTGATGGGATTTTCTCTTTATGCATCAAGGGGAGCTCAGCCCGCCCCCCCCCCCCCCCCCCCCCGCCCCCCGGGGGGACGGGGGGAGAAGAAAAAGCAAAAAAAACAAGAAAGAGGAGGGGGGATAAG
>JAOYSI010003917.1:0-14744 GCA_025775065.1 Hiodon alosoides
ACCCGGCAGCCTCTGCGAGGGTGGCTACAGTCCATAGCAACGGGGAGACGCACTTCGCCATCCCCGTTACAATATTATGATTGTTTTTGTTGTTGTTATCTGTAAAGTTACACCAATACCACACAAATGCATAGTAAATACCTTCTTTAGCTTTGTCTTTACTGTGATACCTAAGAGACCTGTCCTAATGAAGGGCATTACAAGTAATATTTTTCATTATTCATAGGGAATAACTCTGATCTGTTCAATAACTTTCACACAAACAGGGAAAGAAAGTCCTACACAATGCTATATTCCTAGGGGCTTAGAAGACCCAAATGGATGGGGGAAAGAAACAGACACTATCAAAAAAAGTTAATAATAAAGACATATATTCAGCTTCACAAGAGCAATATTGCATACATTTTGTAAATCATAAAGGAGTAATTTACTTTTATTCCGTGGTCGTTCAGTGTTCTTTATTGCTACAAGACATTTTACCTACAAAATAAAGAATTAAATGCATTGGTATATTGCATTATATTTTACTTGTGTTAAAGAATATATGGTCTGTCTTTATGAATTTATGTCCTATTTACTGAGTTACTTTCTGAAAAAGATGGTTATTTAGGAAATTTATTTTTTTCTACACACATACCTGAGAATTAGGGCAACTGCCATACACATTTTATATTAAACTACTCTTAAACCAGGACCCTAAGAATAAAATTTACATTCCTATCAACACGTTGAACCATCTCACAGGAGATAAGCACAAAGGATCTATATAAAAAACACACAAAAGACTGGTGGATAATCTTACACATTAACACATGATAACTCAAATAAAGATTTCTCCTTAAGATCTAAATGTACATTAGAAAATAACATAGAAAATAAACATCAATAAGGTTCCAGACAGTTTAGTTGGGAGAATGTTTATTCCATTTGAAAGACAAGTGTTAAAATGTGTACATTTTGTGTCCTGTGTGTTACCGCGTGACCTTGTCCCATAATAATACAATACCAAACTTGTTCTTTCAGACCTCTGAATTCCACAACACACAGTAAAACCACACAATCACAGCGAGTGCTAACTAACCTTCACAGTTTCTTCAGAAACTTTAAAAATCTGTAGTTCAGTGTAAATCTGTTCAAACTCTCACCCATTAAAAACAAGTGACACTATTTTTAAAGTTAAAGTAACAGTGTACACAACATGTAAATATGTGCAAAATTAAAAGTAAATAAATATTAACTTTGAATGCAAATAAAAACAAATGAACAAGAGTCCAGAGGCCTAACCACTACTCCACAATGTGGTCTGCATATTATGAGTAACCATAATTATTTGCTAGAATAAAACTCCACTTAAAACTAATTCTGCATAACACTTATGCAGAGTAGATGCTACCATCACACTACCATATACAATAAATAAAAAGTAAACACAGAAAACAGACCTTTACTACACTGCCAATTCAAATGGCTTGCCAAGTGTATTTGGACACGGCTAGATCACTCAGTTTGTTAATAGAAGGATCACAAAATAGGCAGTGATAAGGTGAACCACACTGGGTTCACTTTTAAAAACTTGGTTTCCCCCGCCTTCATAACAGCTAGATGAGGTTATGTGACAAAAACAGAAAACGTTTTTTATGATTGAGCTTCTCAACCCCATTTAAAACATATGGAATGGTTAACAGCGGACCAACTTTAAGAAAACTAAATTGGCATCTTGTTTCACTTCTAAAGCACTTAGTCAGGGGACATTTCAATGCTTAATAATTAGTTTGCTCTAAAAAGTTGATTAATATATTCTATAATACTTTTGTTTATTTAAATGACAGACGCACATAGACATTACCAACACTAAACCAGTGACATACTACAGTTTATACAGGAAATAAGACTTTTGTACGCTCAGTTATACAGAGCATGTGTGGGACAAAAAATGTCTTGTCTTCGTTCTGTCTTGGGCAGTGGAAGAAAACGATAATATTTCCAAGAAGCCTAATACAGTTCCATGTAAGCTTAAAAGCGTATCGACACTCATCAGCCTAAACCTCAAAGTATACTGCTTAACTAAATATAATATATATATGTGATATCAACAAATATCATATTATTATGTTAACGTAAAATTAAAAAAAAATATTTACTTTCACTAACATCGTTTGACTAAAGCAAGCCGCAACAACAGCACTTCAACTAATCTTGACCTGCTCAGGACATAGGAAGCCAGGCTAGACACGCCCAGGAGGGGGTGACTGGCTACAGACACACCCGTTTTCTCCGGTCTGCAGCGATACCCTTCTGATCAGATCAGCATGTACCTGCTCGCAGGTATCGTTTAACCCAGCAGCTCATAGGTCTGCTGTTTTCAGTGGGTGGGGTCGCGCATACGTAATTTAGCAAATTCAGAGCAACAGAAGACCGATGGTGTAAAAGGAATGAAATAAAAGATAAGGTAAAGTCCCAGTCATCAGCCAAACAGCAGAAATAGAAAAGAGTAATCAGTCCAAACCGTTAGCTTTGTCTCATGTGAGCTGGCCTTTGGACGTCAGAAAAAGAGAAGACTTAAAACATGGGAACCATTGGTTTTAAGTCGTTTATGATTTTATTTTTACTTGGCATAAGCTCTCAGGTAAGAATGAATCATAAAAGTATTTAAATACACAAACGTACACACGCTACTTAAAATATGTCACAACATGACACATTAATTAGAAATTCACCTGACTGTGTTTTCGGTATATGCTATTTTTTCTTAAGATAAAAAAATAATTTATTTAAGAGAACACAGGCTCTTTGACTAGCATAGTTACCTTTCAACAAGTGCATGCGAACTAAGCCTTGCATCAATAGACAAATTCATTCAAGAAGAAAAAAAAATCTGCACGGACCAGACAATGATTCTTTTAAATGGCACGGTTTTTTATATTTATACATTTTCATAAAGAATGCATTGGTAAATTCTTACAAATTTTGATATGTCTTAAATATGGACAATGGATCATAAATGTTAATAAAAGAAAGTTGGTTGCATGACAAGGCTGCTATTTATGTGCTTTTCAGCTACCAAATGCTTTATTTATTCATTATGCTTATTTTTTATTTTATTTTATTTTTTTACAGAGTGCAGCTGATCATGGTAAACTATTTTCAGATTTAAATGTTAAACTGTAAGTGTTTTAGGAATGTAAATTTATTCCTGAGATTTAATTGGTAAACACTATCATAATACAACTAAGTAAATTATGCAATAATCACATTTGTAAACAATTATATATGAAAAATATTGGGTAGAAAGGCTCACTGGGTACCTTTATTGTTATGAGTACTAACACATTGTTGATTTTTACTGCAGATATTACTTTGTCCATTTTCACGGTGACTTCTAAAAGTGTGACTGTCCGGTGGAGTAGGTATTCAGGTGCCAGCTCGTATAAGATCACAGCTACTCCAAAAAACTCAGCTGAACCAAGATCCTTCGCCCAGTTCAGTGAAAACTCTGTACTGGGTAGTGTGAATTCCCTCTCCCCTAACACAATCTACATAATGGAGGTAGAAGCCATGGACAACACACTGAATGTCCTCAGCCACGCTGAGATTGAGGAGACTACAGGTAATTCTTTATGCAAAATAAATAAAACGCACAGAATAATTTTTTAAACGTTGGTTAAATGTCATAATTATGTCATAAGGTGACATAAATATTTAGTATAATTATGTGTTCTCTAATGCAGTGTATTTCAGAAAATATTTACACTCAGTGGCTACTTTATTAGGTATACCAATCTCGTACCAGGTTGTATCACCTTTGCCATGGGTATGGATCCTATAAGGTTTTGGAAACATTCCACAGAAATGTTGGCCCATACTAACACAATGCTATCATGTTGCTGCAGATTATATGCATGCTGCAAACAACTCGTTCCATCTCATCCAAAAGATGTTCCATTGGGTTGAGGTTAGGGGGGTGTGCAGGCTGCTCAAGTAAATTGAACTTGCTGTCATGTCCCTGGAACCATTCTGAGACAATGCGTGCTTTGTGGCATGGTTAATTTAGCCATGAAGGGATGAACCTGGTCAACGTTCAGATAACATTGTGACATTCAAACATTGCTCAAGTGGTATCAAGGGATACAAGGGATTAAGGGATCAGGAAAACATTCCCCACACCATTATACCACTGCCACCAGCCAGTACTTTTGACATCAGTCCATGGATTCATGCTGCTATTTGACAAATCCTGATGCTGCCATTGGCATAATGCAACAGGAACCGGGTTTTGTCAGACCAGGATTTTTTCCTGACCTTAATTGTCCAAATGTTGGCGATCCGCTTCTTCTTGTTTTCAGCTGATAGGAGTAGAACCTGTAGTGGCCGTTTGGTGCAATAGCCCATCCGTAGCAAGTGCCAACAAGTTGTGCGTTCTACATACTACTATTGTACTGTGCCATTATTTGTCTGTTTATGGCCTGCCTATTTGTATATATGTTTTTTGTTTGTTCTACCATTCTCGGTAAACCCTAGACACTGTAGTGGGTGAAAAGCTCAGGAGGGTAACCGTTTCTGAGATATTGAAACCAGTGTTTCTGGCACAGACAGTCATACCATAATCAAGGTCACTTAGGTCACTCGTTTTTCATTCAGTAGAACAATAACTAAAATCCTTAATGCTTTTCTGCTTGACATAGCAAGCCACAGCCACTGTTTGTAGAAGCATCCATTTAGTGAATGGGGCAGTGTAGCTAATAAACTGGCCACAGAGTGTATATGTTGGAAGTTTGATTCACTCTAACACAAAGTGTAAAAATGTCTGGCGGTGTGCAGCTCCCGACGTGCCAGTTGTTATCCAGGCCTACTCGAAGCAGAGCAACAGCATTAGAGTGGAATTCACTGCAGTTTCTGGGGCCAGCGGTTACATTCTACGGGCGGAGTCAGGGAAGTTTTTCTCTGAAACCGAAGTGTCAGGTTCCCCGGGGACCGTGCTCAGCCTTCAGCCGCACACTCAGTACACGCTGAGTGTCATGTCCGTCAACAGCGGAGGGAGAAGCCAGCCGTCCCTGCCCACAAGAGCGAAGACAGGTATCGCCATTCATCACTGCTGTTCAATATTTTAAAGAAGGGGAGGTCAATGAAACACACAAATAACTTTTCTCTTGGAATCTATTTTTGTGAATTATAATTATAATGGTGAGAACAATTGCCTTTGTATAGGATGCAGCTCTGAATTTTTAAGTCTGGTGCAGAATATCACCAGATTCATATCCCAAAACACAGATATCACGTCCAGATAGGCCCACTGAAGGCCCCACATATTTGAAACTTTACCTGTCTATGTGTCTGTGAAGCAACACAGGTAAATTACCTTTAAATGGTACAACAGCAGGACCTCTTCAGGGATTTAAACCTACAACCTTCTAATTACAAGTCTGGTTAATCACTATGCCACGGGCTTCCCTATGATCCCAGCAGTTGCACTGGAGTCATGAGTGACAAGACAACTGTGATGTTGTTGCCTCAGGCATTTAGATAACACCAAATGGTATTTGTCCCTGTACTCCCTAGACTCAATGAAAACATTCAAAATTCAAAACTAGGCTGCTTCACCCCCTAAGGAAAGTCCAAATAAGAGTACCTGATTTTTTCTGGTGCCCAAACAATCAACCAGAATGTATACATCTTTCTGTTTGATATTAGAAGAGATGTTGCATGATCTTTTTTCCAAGTAATAGATCTATGAATATTTCCCATGTTAGTCTCTTCAAATGTAAAATCGTTTTCAAATAAATACGTTTGTTGAGTGAAAGGCTATGAGAACATAAGCAACGAATATGTAAATGATTTACTCTTACAATATATTTTCTATGGGATATAACTTCATACATTATATGAAAAAGTATCACAGTCAGTAGAGATTGAAATTTCAGTTGTGTCCAATTGTGTTATTTTTACAAGAACTAAAATCTATCTACTAAGTAAAGCTGGAGGAAGGAGGTTGGACCAAAAGGAGGTTGGACCAAGAGCAGATTGGACAGATTTTCTTTCTTGGTGTTCACAGTGGTGGCTGCGCCAGAGCTCAACTCCACCTCTCCTAGCAGCAACACCATCCTCATGACCTGGAACCAGGTAGAGTATGCTGTGTTGTATACACTTTGCATCATCATGGAAGGGTCTGATACTCGAGTCAAGCTCAACACCACCAACACTTTTATGGCCTTCAATGAACTGGAGCCTGGCACCACCTACTGCATAAAGGGCAATGCCTGGGACCCCAGCCGCATCCAAGGAGATGACTTCACTGTTTGCCAGATCACACGTAAGGTCTCATCCAGCAGGGTCTACTTAGTTGAAAAACATTGGATGCTTGGGAGTTTTCCTTACTGATTGATTGTGTAGGTCCACCCATCCCGGAGATAATCCAGGTGATGCTGACTACAAGCCGCTCCCAGGGTATAACTGTGCAGTGGGAAACTGTGCTTGGAGCAGTCGATTACGTCGTCCTCAGTTCCACGGGCCAGAACTGCACCTCCATTGACAGTTACTGCACCATCAGCCCCCTGCGCTGTGGTCAGAACCATTCCATCGTGGTCACTGCTGCAAACCTGGCTGGTGTCAGTGTCCCATCTGCACCTGAGGACTTCCTCACCTGTAAGTTTTCAATGTCACAACAGAAGACAGGAACTGTGCTCTACATCCGTCAGCTGTGTTTTTGCTTTATAGCTATCTAATACTTCCCCTGTAGCAAGTGTAGTGTCATTATTTATGTTACCCTATATGTAGTAATGGTGATGTGCAACAAAGGCCTGTACCCATATTACATCTTTAACGGTACTGTTAAAGCAGTCCACCAAAAAGGAGCACACAATATTTTCTAATCTCCAGTCCCATGCCCCCCGGAGTCGATATGGGTGTTGGAGCCTGTGCCGGGAAACTGCACGGTGCTCTGGAGTGAGGTACCCTGGGTGGATTACTACATGGCCTTTGTGAAGAGGGATGACGGCATTGAGGAGCTGTGCAACACCAGCGCCAATGACTGCAACTACCGCTGCGAATGTGGCTTCACCTACTTCATGACCATCTTCGCCTACAACAAAGCTGGCTCCAGCCCTCCTGGGCACGTGCTTAACTACACGACCAGTAAGCAACCTACTTTGTCCAATAACTTCAGGCATGAATGGTTAATGTGTAAAGATGACACGATTTTCATCCCGTATGTTTCAATCAAAAAGTCAAGCGGGTTAAGCGACCATCTCGATTCTGATCGATTGGTATGCACGTCTTCCCTTCAGCTTTTAGAGTTTTAGATGCATGTTGTTTGAAATTACAAGAGGTAATTTTGGGTTTGCAGTCCCTTGCTGTCCTGAAGACGTGTCCATATCGCTGGTCTCTGCTGACACCCTGGAGGTCATGTGGTCAGCAGTCCGTGGGGCAGAGGTTTATGAGACTAAGGCGGCCAGCAGTTCTGATCTCATCCATTGCAATGACACAGCCCCAGTCTGTGCCCTCTCTGACCTTGCATGCAACACCAATTACAGTGTGACGGTCACACCGTGCAGCGAGCTTCGAGGCTGCAACAACACCTGCAAACCCTACACTGAAGAGACGGGTAACTCATTGAGACATTGACCTCTGTGCCTGGAGTGGAAATTCAATAACATAGAAAAATTTTCACTGCAAACATGTCAAAACTATATTCTGCTATCATCAAACACACACAATGTGGTATTGCTTTCCTTTAAATGTCCAGCCAAATACATCCAAATACTTTGGCAGGCTGTTTATTTTTCTCCTGATGACTGTATACCCCTTTTTGTCATCTCAATTAGCTCCCTGCACACCAGAGATTTTAGGTATCGTCCAGAACAGTGCATCCTCTGTCAACGTTTCCTGGAGTGCCAGCAACAAGGAGGCTAACTACACAGTCAGCTTGGTTGGCAGGATGTCCTCCCACTCCTGCCACTCAACTGGTACTTTCTGTAAAGTCTCTGACTTGCCCTGTGGCTCCACCTATGAAGTAAGCGCTGTGGCCAGGGCCTTGGCGGGACTGAGTTTACCCAGCTACGCCATTCCTTTGGAAACAGGTACAGCACCCGTACCCGAGCAGTACTACAAGAGTGGGACACTTGCAACCTTATAGCTTGTGAAAGAAATACAAAATTAACAAAATTAATTAAACTCAAATTTAGTTTACACCGTAGTTCTCTTTCTGCATTTATGACACCAGAAAGGAGGTTTACCCGCTCTATAATCTACTATTGTTGCAATTGCATAGAAATAAGTATTAAGTCGCTCTGAAAATGACTTTCCATCCAGGACCCTGCTGCCCTCAGAGCTTGACAGTGACGCAGGTGACACAGGCCATGACGAACGTCACATGGTCCGCAGCCACAGGGGTACAGTCTTACATCACCTCACTGACTTCGCCACGGGGCGACGCGAAGTGCCACACATTAGACACGCACTGCCTGATGGGATGCATCACCTGCGGCACCAACTACACTGTGTCTTTGGAGGCCATCAGCAGCACGGGACGCAAATCTGATTGTACCTACCACGGGTTTTCTTCCAGTGAGTTCAGTCCGTGTGTGTTTCCCGTTTCCTTTTATTTGGATGCTTTGTAAAAACAGGTGGCAGATTTAAAAAACCCCGCCTGGAAGCACTTATGGAATCATGATACACTCTGATGCACAGAAAAGTCATACCATGTTGAACCTAATAACTCACATTTCCTGTGGCTAGTTATGCTTGTTCCTCACTGTTTCATGGACCTGCCATGGATTCTCTGCCAATCACTGCTGAGCTATGGAACATTGCAAATGCTGCATGCTGGAGGAAAGCAAAGTAATTTGTGCGTCTCCTCTGACTTGTGTCAGGTGCTTGCTGCCCCTCAAGTGTCAAGCTGTACCGGATGACCAACAACACTATCCGAGTGTACTGGCGCTCCTCTGGTAACCCCAACAACTGTACAGCTGACCTGTTTGGCAGCATCTCCAACTACACCTGCACCCCCTCACCAGGCAGAAACTCTTGCGACGTGACGGAGATGATGTGCGGGGACGTGTACACTGTTGTTGTTACCCCCCTTGCACGGGATGGCACCAAGATCAAGTTCTGTCCAAAGAGGATGTATTCTGGTAAAAATAAGTTAATGCTTTATAATGCTGTTTTTTTGTTTTGTTTTTAATTAAAGGTAACTCTGAACACACTGCCAAACTATCTCTTCTCTTTCTAATATCTCCTCCTTTATTTTTTTCAGTGTCCTGTTCTGGGAGCAATGTTGGAATGGGTACGTACTCATGCTAATATTTAAACAAATTTCTATCTATTATCTTTATATCTGAAGCAGTTTTAGCAAAACAGTACAGTAACACAGTACAACAAATAAAGGTATACATTTCCTTTCTGTCTTTTGTAATACATTATGTTATGTTAATTCATTAACTGTATTTATAGACAGTTAGTTCTACATTCATAACTGACTCAAATACACATACTCAACCAAGTATAGGGTTAGGGTATATACATATATATAATTATATATAAATTGTTTTTGCTGTATTTTAAGTATTTTTCAATGCTTCATCAATAATACACATTTAAAATATATTTATCAAGTACATTTCAGATGATTTCTTATTTTAATTCAAAAGATTATATGTTAAATTTAAAGATTTTATATGGAAAAATGTCATGCATATAGACTTTAATCTGTAGCTTTGCAAATATATCTTGTTGTGTCATGATTCACACCTGTTTTTTGACTCAGACTTTTATATTTTTTTTCAAGCACTAGCTTCGCACTAATAGCACATATTAGTTTGTAAAGTGCTGGGTTGTGCCCAGTTCTGGGACAGTTTACAGTTTACAGCATTTTAAATTAAACAGGTAAAAAAAAACCTCCAAGAAAATAGTAAAACAGAAAAACCCTTTCAGGAAGAAACCAAAATGACCAGCTTTTCAGCTTTACACGCTAAAATAATAACCCGGTCTAAAATGAAAAAACCCAGCCAACCACAGCCACCAAAATCTTTCTATTCAAAACAACACTTGCTGCCTTTCTTGTGCCGTCTTTGTAATTACAAACACCGGAGGGTTGTCTCATGCTTGCCTGAGCGTGTCTCAGGGCTGCAAGCCACACGCCTTCAGGCAGTATGCCACATCATTTAATTTGAAAATAATACAGCGTTTCAAATATATTATGTACAATATGTATTTTACCCAGGTCTGACCTATTCCTATACCTTTTTTCCAGTAATCTATCGAGGGAAGAGAAGTTTGGATTGACGGATGGTATGCTAATTTCTTGTAACCATTCAACCCAACAAAATGATAATACAGCATCAGTAACAGGTCTGACATGTTAAATGTTAAATGTGCAGCACATTTCCTGACACATTATGCAACAGGCCAATTCTGCAAAAATGCAATCTAAGTATCATAGAGAATAAGCACACTCATTATTAGATGTTGAATAAATGCTGAGTTATCCTTTATTAAAGAAAACTACAACCCCGTTTGCAAAAAAGTTAGGACGCTGCGTAAAATGCAAATAAAAACAGAATGTAATGAATGAAACGGCGAATGTAACGAAACAGAGAATTATGAGCCGCGGATGTGTTTTTTTTTATACTACTGCCAGGAATGAAATCTGAGAAATCAAACACCTGCCACACTTCCAAACCAAAATCCTTTTCTAACCCGGAACCAAAAGAGAGGAATATGAAACATGTAACTAAATGAAATCACAATGCACCATCTAAAAGGGTCTCATCCCATTTAATGGCAAACACAATTGTTGTAGGGACCTCGGATCTAGCCTTTGTTTTTTTGGTAGGATTGCCAGAGAGCTGAGCATCGTTGACCAATTCTTTAAAAAAAAAAAAATTATACTTTTTAAAATATATTATACATTATTTTAAATAGTTATATGTTTGTTTGTTGTTGTTTTTTACTTAGCAGTAATAAACCATTGGTGTAATTGAATGGATGTGCATATCTTGAATGAGTGTGCAGATCTTGTAACATCAGTAGGCTCTGATATTTACTCAATTTAGTGCTGTTGCAGTAAGACAGATGATATTTGAACATTTGGAGAAATGGGACATTTTGAATTGTCGGTGGAATATTTTGCAGACGATCCCTTCTCTTGACTTGCAGTGTGGAATTACGTGGAGCCAGTGAACCTGATACATTCCTCTGACACGTGAACATTAACATTTCTGCTTCCCTCATGCCATTTTTCGCATCTTTTTTTAGGGAAAGTAACATTCTGAATTCAGATGTCTAGTTTCAGATGTTTCATCATTTGTAAAAAAACAAAAAAAAATTAAATTTCTGTTCAAATTTCTTAACAGAAATTATATGAGCCAGACATATGAGGTTTTTCTTAATATAGAGGCACTAATATTATTAATTCGGATTAAATTATGTTAAGTCTATATTTGCCTTTCATGGAGCCTTTATCAGATACATTTGAATTTCTTCAAATAAAATGTAATAATATCAGATTCAGTTTAATACCATGTATTTTTTCCATAATACTGAATGTATATCATGTTTGCCAATTAAGACTGATCTGATTTTTAAAGCAATGGATATTTTCGGTGGTGTGCTGTAACGTAACCCAGCAGACAGGGTATGAAGCAAGGTACACCCATGATGAAAGCTAATCCATTGCAGTGCAGCAGACAGGCACAGCCAAACACAGGGCCAAGTTAGGAGCTGCCAGTCCAACTAACCCCCAGGTCATCGGACAGTGGAAGTATCCAAACGCCCCAAAGACAGTGGCCTGTGCCAAACCAGGACCCCAGTGCTTTGAGCTACCTACACTATCTGCAGAGCCACCATGCTGCCCAGAATTATGAACTATGGAACAAAATACCAAACTCATTATCCTTTTTGGTGGGGTTTTTGGCAAATATAAAATAGGATTGTTAATCGGTTGTTTGTGCCCATGTATATAGCCTCCAAAATAAAAATGTAAACATATCTCCTGTTTGGGATGAAACTATGTTTAATTACTGATATATATATATTTAATAAGAAATGTTTGGGAATATGACATGAAAACTACAACATACTACTATTAATAAACTAGATTTTCTGCATCTATTTCCTTATTTCTACAAAACATTTATTTTCTTCTTTCTATTTATTTCCAATATTTATTTTACCTTTTATTTTCGTTCTATTTTAGTATGAGGTTTTAAAAAAAAAAATAGACGTAGGCTTATTGATCCTTTTAATTTTTTTCAGCATTAAATCAACATAACTTTTATGGCATTTCAATAGATTATACAGGTTTGATGTTGATATGATGCATTCTGTAATCCTTTAACAACCATGTCGTGCTTACATATGAACATTACATTATTTTAGGTATTATTTATTTTACATTTTTGGCAATATTTAATATTACCTGTATATATATTTTTGCTTTCATTAACGTGGAACACATAAAATGCTCGCTCTCTCTCTCTCTCTCTCTCTCTCTCTCTCTCTCTCTCTCTCTGTCTGGAGAGCATCCTTTCCCACCGCCTGAGAGTACACGGCAATAAAATATGACTGAACATGACACCAGTGAAAGCTGGTGGTTTCATGCAGGTTGGCCTAAAGCCAGGCTAGATAAATCTAACACTCAGTTTCAAACAATAGCAGCTACTCTGCTAAAGTAGTCTTAATACAAATTATCCAATAAGAACTGTTGTAAAAGCCTTCTGAGTCTCCAGTGCTGCAAGAAACCCAGGATTGATCTGTGGAAACCCCTTTCTCAGCTACAGTTACAGTTGAAAACTGCATGTGAAACCTGCCTAAACATTTGGGAAATGGAGAATCAAGGGATGCAGCAAATCACCGTGCTTATTCATTGTAAAACATAATGAGGGAATGTAATGCATGGGGTAGCCAGCTTACATTGTTACGTCTACACAACCAGGCGTTTATTTCCTTCCTTATGAAACTACAATCCTCAGCTTTTAAAAATGAGTAACAATGTTGCCCTCTTCCCTAAAACTGGAATTTTAATGATTGCGCCACAAAGATAACTTCTTCATAGTGAAAATGACTTTTAATAACCCTTAAACCTCACCCCCTCAAACAATAGAAAATGATACTTGCATGTGAGACATTGCACAAAGCAGGAGAAATACTGAGAGAAAAGATCAAAATATTCATTTGCAAGTCACAATTCTGTTTACCCCTCTTTTGTGTCTACCTGTTAAAATTTGGAAAATTTTGATTGGTTCCGACACATTTATGCAGGATGTATTGTAGTTCATTAAAATTTATAACACCTTGTATTTTGACCCCCTTGTCCACAACTAATTGAATGAATTAAGTCATTGTCAAAATAAATAATATATTTTGTGGAACATAACATCTATGTAGATGAATGGGCTTAATTCCTTACTCAAAGTTACTGGAGCTCTTTGAAGACCAAGCTATAGGCTTAAAGAACCTTGACTGATTCAGATGCTGATTCACCCTTAATATAGCGCAGCCTCAGGGCTTAATTTGGAACAGGATCCGGGACCGTCACCTAACTGACCTGCCAAAACAGCACCCTCTCTGTGTTCTGGGATCTCAAACACAACATTTTCCCCTTTCACATGGCACCCATCTTCCAACAATAGCTCACAGCAGTCGCAAATCCAAAAAACTGCTATATATACACACTAAAATATATTTTGTATTGCATTTCCAGTGAGGCCCTCCTCTTCAACTCTTCCCATGGGCAAAGGAAGCTGAATGGAGGATCTCTTCACAGGATCCTGAAGACTTTGTTAGCAAGAGCTTACCAATTTTACATCTTGTTAGAGGATGTTAGCCTTCTCCAAAAGCCATAACTTCAGTAGTTCACATCACCGAGATTGACAGTGAGGAAGTGTGCCACTTTGGACTCATCCTGGGAAAGCCAAAACTAGCACCAAGTCGCACACATGCCTAGACTGGAGCTTGGCGCTGCCTTACTAATAGGGAAAATTGCAGAGCTGATTGAAAGACAGTTGGACATCAGAATAGAGGTTTATGGAAGTTCTTCTCTGGTGTTGTGAGCATTTGTGATTCTTAAGCAACGATAGCCATTTTAGCCCCTTGTCTCTGGTAGAGGGCAGGTCCCAGCTTATCCTGGCAAGCGTTTCAGTGTAAGATAAATGGCTAACCTAGGATAAATGGTGAGGGTAAACAGTCAAACTGGATGAGGATTTTCAGGTAGTGTCCAGTTGATGGGAGTGCAGGAGGGCTTTTAGTTGCTATCACCAACACTCATTATCCTCTTTCCTTTTCCTATGGAATACAGGTGGTGTGATCAATGTATCTGAAGCTAGGGTTGGAGAGGACAGCAGACCTGCAGTATGAGACGATGAAACCGAAGATGTCTCAGCTCTCCCACTGTGACTGGTTTTGTGTCCTTCAGTGTTTGAGCCAGGGCAAAGTACTTGGAGTGCATGGTGTAGAAAACTCATTTTCTATCATCCTTCCCAGGAGACATTCATCTTGAACATTTCACACTTTCAAGAGGTTCACACTGCTGCTGATACCTGTTCTCACGTGTTCCTGGTGGTCGTCAATGTAGGGGCTGTGAACCAGGTTATTGTCAAGGTATCTCTGAGATCAGAACCAGAGCCAACCATGCTTCTCTGGATTTCTGCATGATCAAGAACTAAAAACCAGGAGCCACCACTCAGTGAATACATCACATTCATCTATCAATCAATCAATCAATCAATCAATCAATCAATCAATCAATCAATCAA
>JAOYSI010003917.1:14844-47358 GCA_025775065.1 Hiodon alosoides
ATCAATCAATCAATCAATCAATCAATCAATCAATCAATCAATCAATCAACCAACCAATATAACATTCATCTAACTTGCCACCCAATCCAGACTCTTACAATTCAACTCTTTGCTTTTCTTTTCTGAAAAAGATAGCAAAGCAAAGCTGGCTCTTTTAATTGTAATTGAGTCTTTCATTGTTGGCTCCTGAATGTGATTATCATTACTGAAACCACACTCTGGTGCGCAACGAGCACTCATTAGAGGACGTGGTGCTCCCCCTCAATTCTGCTGTCCATTACACCTTCTCCCCAGCTTGAGGGCGGGCCAGGGAGAGGGGGAAGAAAAACACTCATGAAAAAGTAGAATATTGCTTGAAGTTGACACGTAAGGGGAGGTTAGTATTTAGTATTTTACAACAATTATGTAGCCTTAGGAATAAATTATGGCCGCATGCAAAAGCAAAAACTGCTATGAGATGCAATGGAAGGTAATATAGCCATGAAGGTGATCTGAGTCTTCCCTGCCTTCTAAGAGCACAGCCAGACCAATAGGGTTGGATTTACTAAGAGATAGGCGACAGCAAAAAAACTAAATCTTGTACAGGAAGATTCTATGACTGAATTCTACCCTCAGCACTCAAGGTGGCTGAAGGACATATTTAACAGTTTTTAACCTTGTTTTAAATGTTGAGACTGAGTCTGAGATAAAGAGAAAATGCTGTATTTTAGCAATAGTTTTTTTATATAAATAAAAATGCTGCTCTTGTTATGGTAATGAGAGATCTTAATCTGTTACCCCAGGGTCTTTGATAAGATTAATATTTTTGTTATACAAATGTTAGTGAATATATTAATATATATTTAAGCAATTAATATAAGTATGTTATTATAATCAACTGATTGTCTAAGTGAATGACCCTTGACCTCCTTTGATCCTCAGCCCCATTCCCTTCCAGAAAATCCAGCAAATGCATAGCTGTGTCCTGGGTCCCCTCGTTCCCAGCGGAGTCCTACCTGCTAATAGCCACTGAGAGGGACAGGGATGGCCAGACATCACACCCACGAGCCTCTGCATCGGGGCCAGGCCAAACCACTGTTTGTTGCGGTCACCACAGGGGGATTATCCAACACCGTCTTCTCGGAGGTCATTCCACCGATGATCCACGCTGTTTGGCACCCCAATGCTGTTTGGCACCCTAATGCTGTCTGAGTGAATACATCATATATAACTGGAGAAAGGATTTCATCAAGCAACAATCACACTTACTTGTCATTGCCTTATGTCTGAAAAGTAATGCTAGTATTGTTTTTTCGATAATGAGTGTGTTATTACTATACACATTTAGGATATATAAATATGATAAAAATGATAAAGCAGACATAGTATAGTTTTGCCCTTTGTTGTGATACCATTGTGGAATCACTAAAATATTTATTTCCAAGGACCACACAGGTACTATTTTCTGTTCCAGCCAAACAGACAAGTGTACTGTAACTGCTTTTTCACCTCGCTCTTGTGTGACTTGGAATATCTGCTCAGATTTGGGTTCTTTAGGGAAATGATCCATTAGTGACGGTTCATATTTCATATTTGAAAGAGAACCTTAAATATCACAACAATGTAATTTCAGCTCCCTGCTCCCCACAGGGCATCAGATACAGCGGAGATGAAGCCTCTGTGATCCTCTCCTGGTTCTCTCTCTTCGTTTGCCACACACTACGCCCTGTACAACTTCTCTTTAACAGGCAAGAACAGTCTGCAGCTCAATTGCAGCTTTGTTCGTCAAAAACAAATCCAAAACCTGGGGAAAATCATTCCCGTTTTTTAAACTCTGTGAACACGGTATTTATTAATCTACGATTTTACAAACGCTTATAATAAATTCTTCTTTTTTCATCATATTTTGTTGTCTGCTATATTATTAAACCAGCTTGTGGAGATTGTTCATACGCCCACCAGCAAGTGTTAACCCGAGTCATAGTGAATTTGAGATCCAGCATTACAGACCCGAGAAAACCTTAGAGAAGTCAAAAATGCTTACTGTATTGCTTGAGAAAGGTGTCTCTTAAATATGCAATTCGCTATGAAATTAAATTGCGTAAAGCATGGAATCATTACATTATCAGTGGTCTGATAATAACAACACGTGAGATCATACGCACACTGAAATTGTCAGCCATTGTTCTTTTTTCAAATTTTCAAAAAGTTGAGGTGGCTAGATTTGCCTATGTGTGAAATGGACACCTGTATGGGGTACCATGTAGTACACCCTCATAGTCAGGGAGAACTCAGACACACTGGTGCTCACTGTGCAGGGTGATGCCTCTGAATTTTGCAACCTGTCAGGAGAACCTCCACCCACAGACCCTTTTCTCAGCTCGTCCGCGTAAACGCCCAGGGTTCCCAAGTTTCCGCAAGGCAAGGAATGTATTCCATCGGAAGCAGTTTTTCGGTGGTAAGTAAGTGAAGGGGCAAAACACAGCTTTGTGTCAAATTAAGATTTGTTATCATGTTTAAAGATGACCTGATAAAACAATGTTCATGATTAACAAATAGTTTAAATTACAGTTAAACAGGTTTACAACTTGTCTGCCTAAGTAGACTGAACTTATTTTAACACAACACTTTAGATGAGCAGTATCCCCTTGGTCTCAAATTTTTAAGAATGGTAGTGTTTTCATGATGTGTACTTTGTAGAATCATTTTCTGTTACCACTAAGTGTTTTTTTTAATTATTGGTCTCATCATTTTTGAAGTAGATGTTACTCAAATAAACAGAAATGTATCAAACACTGTACTGCATATTCTTTGTTTAATTATATATTTTTCAGTAGTCCCTCCTTTCGATTCGCCAGCTCATGCTAATGAATCTGGGCCCATCACGACTTGCCCCACATGGGGAGGGTCAGAAAGAATGTCCAGGCTCTGCCAATCCTATTTGCATTTGAGGTAACCGTCTCTTTTTCCCCCTCAATTTTAAATATGACCCGTGTCATGGTATGAACATTGTCTTCCAATAAGCTTATAAAAGATTCGATATCAATAAACATTGAATATCACTGTATTTTCATGGAAAGTTTGGAATAGAATTCTATCGTTTCACATTTCTCAGCCACACATTGACCAACCATAAAGCTAAATTATTGTGGAGAAGGGTACAAACCTTGGTGAGTTCTAAAAGCGCTAGTGAATAAATTAAGATTTGTTTTCAGGAAAACTACATTTTTAGAACATTGTGCATTGCAGTTATTGAGCAGAGGGGGATCAGAAGCCTGCATAAATAAATAAAGGAGCATGAAAACAATAGGTCACTAGTTCCTACACTCAGGTCATAAGTAGGAAGGGCTAACAAGGAGTGGAACATGGCCATGACACCATTGCAAGATGTTGTCAAAGGAACTCTTATTCCAACATGTAGACACCGTTAAATGCAATGAAGTTGATTTATTAAAATAATCCAAAAAGGTTTTGAGTCTTAAGTCAACTGCTAAAACATGCTAATTTCACACCCAAAAATGAGTATAGTGATGGAATGGACTGTTGGCACCCATAATGCTGTCTTAACATGAACCGAATAAGCATCCAGAGCTTAACTGACACCATGTATGCTGTAATGTTTTAAGCACACTACACCACACACATTTCATAAAAGTAATTTATTAGAAAAAAATTGCAATTAACCAAACAGCTTAACCTGGCGCCCTAACCAAATTTACCGTTATGGTGACGCCGTAAGATTTAAAACATTCTCAGAGCTTTATTTACAAAGTCACTTTTAAGCTTTTATGTAAAACAAAAAAAAAACAAGAAAAAGTATATTTAAAAAAAAAAAAAAAAAAAGTTGAGGGGAAAAAGCGTCACAAATGAAGTACTGGGCTGCAATGGATGACGGAGGCATCACAAAGATACATCACTACAATGAGAAGACTACTCAAGCAACCTAGGGACCATAGAAATGAAAGATCTGATGTAGATCCGTGCTAGTTTTTCTAGGATAGGGGACACGCTAAACGAGAAATAAAAGAACGAAAAAGCGAAAGAAAATCAACATTAAATGTGGTGGGACTCCGCTTCACTCCCCCGTCTTCTCCCCCCGCTCAGCGCTTTGGCTTCTCCCGCCTTCGTGTTTACCAGATTGCTCCTGGCGGTGGGTGCGCTCGTCGCTGCGGCGGCCGTGTTTGAGGGACTTCTCTTTGCTGTGGCTGCGCTCTCGTCTCCGGGCCTTCTCCTCCACGTCGGCCCTCCCTTTGCTCCGGCTCCTGCTCCTCTTGCCGGCTCTCTCCGCCCTGTGTTTGGCCGACTTCTCCTTGCTTCTGCTGCGGCTGCGCTTAGCGGCGCGATTCTTGCTCCGGCTCCTGCTCCTGTACTTCTTCTCCCTGCTGCGGCTCTGCTTCCTCGCCTTGTGGTCCTCCCTGTGCCTCTTCTCCTCCCTGTCTTCCCTGTGCCTCCTGTCCTCAACCTCGCCTTTCATTCTCTTGTCTTTGGAGCGCTCCCCATCCCTGGACCTTTCCCTGTCCCTGTCCTTGTCCTTGTCGTGGTCCCGGTCCTTCCTCTTGCTTCGGTCATTGTCACCCTCCCTCTCTTTGCGGTCGTTCTTTTTGTCCAGGCTGGCGCTGCGGCTCCGACGCCGGTCCCTGCTCCTGCTACCCCTCTGCTCCAGGATCCGCTCAAGGCTGCGGGAGCGCCGGCGCTCCTTGTCGGGCCGGTCCCTTTCGCTCCGATCCTTTTCCTTGTCGGGCCGGTCCCTTTCGCTCCGGTCTTTTTCCTTGTCGGGCCGGTCCCTGTCCCCTCTGTCTCGTTCCTTGCCATCTCTCTCTTTCTTCTGCCGCTCTCGCTCTTTCTCCAGCTCCCAGTCATAGCTAGCTGACCTGTGTCCATCTCGGTGATGGCTTCTGCTCCTGGACCTCTTAGGGGACCTCCTAGGGCTTGGGGTTCTTCTAGGGGTCCTATGGGGGTAAAAAATAAAAATACAAAAATAAAAAAGCAAAAAAGACAATAAATCAGTAGCCATAATTGCTACTAGTCATTTTTAAATAGTTTTTAGCAAGTCACATCTTGCATGTAAAGGATTTCCAAGTTGCCTCTACCTGGAGCGCCTGCGCTCTGCGGGCCTCTCCGGCTCCTCCTGCTCCTCCTTTCCATCCTTCTTGAGTATCTTTCTCGGACGGCTCTTCATCTGCTGGTCAATCATCTTCTGGACTGGCACCGGAATGCGTGGAAAGAGTGTGGAAAACCACTCCAGCTTGGTGAGGAAGGAGCGCAGCATTTCTCCAATTGTCATGATGCATCCTCCTCCAGCTTTTACGTCCAGCTCCTAGAAAACAGATGTTCGTCCTGGGATTTACCAACAGGCTTTTTCAGGGGAAAAAAACGATCAAGCCTAGCCTCTAAGTGGTACTCTTTTGAACTGTACCATTATTCCTGATCCCTTCAAAAGCACTATCTTCCATGACTTAGATCATCAACTCCAAATGTAACGGTAATGACCAAGTACCTAATGTTCACCTCTGTTTTCATCAAGCTTAATATTGATCAAAGCAATAAATCTAAAGTGCTTCAAGTCATTAAAACTTCAAAACCGGGTGTACAGGAAAAATTTCTGTAAAATAAATTGTTGCTTTGCTAACAGCTTAAATTGATTCCTCTTCAAGAGTGTTTACACTATAGGTTCCTTGGAAGTAAGACGGACGCAATAGCAAACCAACTTTTTTGCCTTGTTAGCACAGCGAGGTGCTTTGTAAAGAACATTACTAAATGACCATCGTGCTTTAGAAAGGGTCATTACCGCAACATCTCCTTCCTGGCTATGCCATCTCACAGTTCAGGACAAGTTAGTCAGCTATAGTCAGGTGATGAACCTACAGCGTGAGCACACAGGAAGAGGAAGGTTTAAACCAGCTACACAGAAAACAAAAGCTAAATGGTAAAACAGCTGCTCCCACTCACACACGCAAACCAACAGTGTTGAGATACAATTTCCAATTCACCTGCTTCACAAAGGAGATCTAAAGAAGAAAACACGGAAATTAGCCAATTGGTACCAGGTAAAATGGCATAAGTGTTGCATTAGAACAGCAAATATAAGAAAAGGTCCACCATGTGCCTACTACACAATAAATACCTTAATTCCTAATGAGTCTTTTTACGAAGGGGGGGGGGGGGAGAAAAGAAAAACGCTACGACCAACTATTTAGCTGACCATTATTTGCAATCATATAAATAAGTTACAGTGTTGGGGTCAATTGTGTATGTCTCCATAATCCAATTGAAAAAGCATTGATATTCAATTTTTTTAAATTGATGATTCATCCATCCTTTCATCCTATTTTCTACAAAAAAATAAAATAAAAAAGTAGTTTTGCATTAGCGTAATCCTTGATGCATAATAAAATTGTCAAAGTGTGCATCGTGCCTCTTTTCCCCAATTCTAACTAAATGAACATTAGCATAACATTTTACTGGAGATTACTCGGGAATAAGTTTACACATGTGACTCGCTTTAAGCTACAAGCAAAAATAGAACCATTGCACTGCCTGCCATCAAGGTTTTCATAGTACCGCCATTTAAATTGAAACAAATTAAGAGCACTGGGGATTTGAAATTAAATGGGATTGACATTAATATAATTGGGCTGAAAGCAATTTAATTGATATGGAGGGAAAGTTTAACTGAAACAATTTGTGAAACTGACCCCAACTCTGGTTAGCAGTAAATTGTAGTATGGTTTTTTTAAGGAGTACTGTCACCTCTCATAAAACGTCATGACTGCAATGTCATGTAAAACAACAAGTCATGCCGTAACTAATTCGAACTAAATAAAACTTCACTTATACTTACCCTGACAAGGCAGCTACAGATTCTCTATTAAACTGTCAGGAGATTTTAAGGGAAAATTAAGCCAAATGAAGTCAAAGGTGAAAATTAGCTATATGCATTACAATGTAATATAGAGGACAGCCTGAAACCATGCATGATTTAATAAAATGTATGTCCAAAATTGGAAAAGAAAAGGTATTACCCTCTTTGACATACCTCCTCATCATCAAGGAACCCATCATACCAGTCCAGGAGGTCTGGAGGAGGCTGAGTATATCTGTTTCCGAATGAACATTTTTAAAAAGCCATTCAGAACACAAATTTGCAGCTCTGAAATTAAATGATTACATCAGCATTTTAAGGAAAACTATTAATCGACCTAAATATACAATTTTAAAAACCCACTGATCCCAGACACTGAAAACCGTCCATTTCCCTTTGAATATGTATAGACTGGAAAAATGAATACCTTATGTACATGAAGCCGAGAGCTCTAATGTATGGCGAGTCGGTGTGTGTGATGAGGCCCATCACTTGCTTGCGCGTGAGCTTTAAAGTGAAGAGCTTGTACAGCAGGCAGAACGCTGTAGAGACAATACCTCCAGTTCCAACCCCACGGACCTGAAAGAGTCCAGAACTGGAAGTCAGGTCCCAGGAGGCGTTACAGCACCGCAACTGGACTATGGCGTCACTGAATCGTTGCGACCCATGCAGGACACAAAAATCAATAAAAGGGCGTACTTGTTCCATCGGAAGCTCGCAACACATGCTGCTCTCCTAATCTGCACAAAAAGACAGAAGTAGTCGAAAAGGCACGTACTTCTACTTACCCCTCCGCACATTCCAGTTTGGCCAGCAGTCTTCCGACTTCCTTTCTCCCAGGGCTCCACATGAGTCACCTGTAACACACACGCAGAGAGATGAGAAACAAACAAAGAAAATACAAAGGGCTCAATACGAAGCCAAATCTATTACAGGTCAAATTAAACTGCCATTACTGATAAGGGGAAGCAATGAAAAAAGGCCTGCTCATTTTCATTCATTAGTTCGCTATATAGGAAATCCAACAGAAGCCCTTTTCCATCCAGAAGAATATCTGAACATTAAGCCGGTTGCAATATTAGCCAGGTTTCTTTTTTAACCACCTGTGATAAAATGGGATAATTCACTTACTTTAATAGGGAATAATATGCAGTTTTAACATACAACTGAAGAAGCCTAATTATTTGTAAATGCAACTAGCGCTATTCTAAACAAACCTGAAATGTATAATGGTACATTCACTTGGATTTCTTTCATTCTCTTTAGTAATTGGACACTAAATTTTAAAGTTTTAAGCTGTTGGTTTACAAAGTCAAATTGCAGTAAGGGACTTGGAAGGTAGAGGTTAACAGCTGTGTTGTAGTTGTTCAGTGAGCCAAAAGCGAGGTTAAAACCACAGGAAAATATTAGGGGCGAAAGTGTTACAAAGCTCCCATCCCAAAGGTTGCACCAGCATTGCCTACTTCCTAAAAATCTAAATCTCAACATATACCCTGTATTACCTTATTGCCCAAAATATAAGGCTGCCCAGATTTCAAGGCGACCTCCCCCATTCAACATGGGCAACTGGTGGTGCAGTGGATAAGGTGACAGGCTTGTAACCATAATAGTGCCGATTCAAGTCCCACCCCAGCTGTTGTACCCTTTAGCAAGGTACTTAACCTGAATTGCTTCAGTAAATATTCATCTGAATAAATGTTTGAATCTAGAAACTGTAAGCTGTGTAAGTTGCTTTGGATAAAAGCGTCTGCAAGTCAAATACTTTAAATTGCTTCGTTTTACCAACAATACATGGCAACAAAAATACTACATATCCAAAGCAAAGCTCTTCAAGCTAGTTTGACAAAATGCCATAAACATGTTCTTTGAAAGGTTATTTGCATCTTTTAAAAGATATGAAATCGGTTGCATATTGGGAAAACTAAAAGGTTTTGGGAGACACCTCATGTCTCCATATCAAGGATTTAGAGTTCTCAGTAGTCAGACATCTTAAAAATGGTGGACATACTATTTACATCAATAATTGACTCCTTAACTGTTGGTATGGGACTAATACAACCGGTAAACAAAAGGATCTGATATTTATTTTGGAACCCTCTGGACTGAACATTATTCTATACATTCTGCATCATTAAATAACCTTTCAAACATGTTTATATAGCACTTTGTCATCCTAGCAGAAGAGATTTTGCTTTAAACATTGTAAATTATTTGTACATGATTATCCTTGGTTTATGTCTAAAACATAACCTCTGCTCATTGTTTCTTGTTCTACCAGTTGTACATTGCGGTTTTTTTTACTTTATCTACATAGTTTTTAAATTCTGAATAAAAAAAATTAAACCGAGAAATGCGAAAGTCTCTGTATAGGTAGTTTCACTAAACACGAATCAGAAGCACTGCTTCTGTAATATGCACCTGATTCTCACATTAAAATAAATTTCATTAGCACTATTTGGGTGCCCTGCCTTGAGATGCATTTTCAAGTGCTTGCTGTAGTGTTAGCAAGAGTAACCTCTCGAATGAAAATTAAATCTAGAGCGCGCATTCTGTCAAGGCAATCACAGCCAGGTTAGGAACTGAAGACTAACAAGGATTATGAAAAGATATTTTTCTTGTTTTAACGAGTCTTACTCAATAGATAACTTATTGAATATAACCACAACTTCAACGTCACCATCATCAGTTAGCACACACACTAGTAGAGACATCAGCTCATTGAGGGTTATCAATTCCTATCAAGGATGCATCGATAGTGAGTTAGCTTGCAAAGTAACGCCTGCTGCCATTTATTTTTGAAAGCTTTCTAAAGTTAGCAAGCTTGCTTAATATCAATTCCTTGTTGGGATGTAGCTCGCCAACAAGTAACATTTATTATTTTTTCAATCATCAGATCGCTTGCTTGTTTTCCCAGATTAACATTATTAATGTTGTGTATATTTGACATAGGGCAGCTTGCATGCACCTCTTCAGAAATGGGCCACCAGTTAAGAAATTTCCTCACCTATTGATGATGGATTTTTCTTCTCTAAGGAGAGAAAAATAAAATGGGGCAAGATAACATGCAAAGTGTGCAGTGCAACAGGAAGAAGACAATTTAATTTGAAAAATAAGTAAAATATATTATAGTCCATTTATGTTAGACCTTAGGAGACTGAGATGGATAGGCTTTGATTGTCAGAATGGTGGTGGTTTTACCTCTCAAAAGTAATAGAAATGTGTGAAATTAGCTCCTATGAATTACAATTTTTCTGGATGAGGATACCCCAGAACCATCCCTAGCAAAAAAATTAAATACAAAATTTACATACACATACAAGGGATGGCCAAATATTTGGGGATCATAGTGGCTATTCGGACTATCAACTTCTAGGGCAAAATTTCTCACTGGGTGCCCAAAAAACTGTATAATTACAAGTAAAAATGTGTGTAGGTGCTACTTGCACTTTCTTGTTCAAAATGGCCAACTCCAGTCAAACAAGTTTTAAGCACATTTACTTATCAAGAGAAATATCACCTGTGTGGTATGCAATTATTTGGAATAACTTCCTCACCAAATAGGACTGTATGTTCACAGTATGTAATATACAATATAATGACATTTATTATGGTAATCTATTACAGGACTTTGAAGTAAAACTACAGTGCTTTGAGAATGTTCCCCAACATCTAGCTGGATTTCTAGCCAGCCAATCAGCTGTCCACAAAAGCTATGGATCTTGCTGATCTTGTTGAGCTAGCTAGCCAAACTAAGAATGTTGCTAGCCAGCTTAATAAGCACGGCGACTCTCGTATGTCCAGTCATTAACTAGAAGCCTCTTTGATTTTAGTGACCATCAGTGGGATATTATGCAGTTGTAATGATACACCAAGCTCGCTAAATTCTAAAATTAATTCAGGTAGCTTGTGTCAGCCAGTCTCAGTGGTCACAGGCACCATATTTTCTATTTTACAGCTGTAAATAGCTTTTTGAACTCTGTTCTCCTAAATTAAAAAGTATTGCCAGACCAGACATCTTCCAGTTTTTAAACTTCAAATATGCATGACCAGTTCCCTCCTCTCAAGCCCATTGAAAAAAATACGTATTTTATTTAATTAGCTACAACACCTTTTAAAAAAAAAAACTTGTGTTCATTGCACATATGTTGTATATACCAGATTATACACATTGCTTGTTGTATTTCAGGTAAATATTGTTCTCCATTTGAATGTTGGCTGGTAAGCCTAAAAATAAAATAAAAAAGTGTTGTACTAGTAATTTTGTTCTTGGAACTGAGAAAACATATTTGGGATAATGGCCTTATTGACAGAAAATGTAGGTTTCACACGAAATACAAGTTACCAGTTGCTCTATATTCCGGCCACAAAGAATTCCATCCGGACCACCAAATTCAATGGCTTAGTGACCCAAAAAAAGTGTCTACAGCTGTAATGCCGTAAATTATAAGCTATTTAATTAACTGTTCATACAACTCTTTACATTGTTAAACGTAAAAAATCACAAGCCTTTAAATAACAAGGCAGTATTGCTGGTGGGGTTTTTTTTTTCCTATTCACGAGCCCAGGAGGATAGCGCATGAAAGAGTTAATTTCATTTATTTGCTAAATATATGAATTTATAAACGTCAACAAACTAGATAGTAATTCAGATGGTAGGACACGCTAACAATACATTTTAGGACACATTTTCGCCTAGCAGACCATATATCAAAATACATTGGATTAATTGCTAACGACGGTGATGCCAACTAATTGTCTACGAAATGTAGGCAGCTGATTCTGTATTCGTGAACCACTAGTCATAGAAATACTAGTATGTTAGACAGCTGATAGCTACAGCAAGCGAAACAGGCATTGCCAGGTACCTAGCTTAATCGGCGTGACATTAGCGTGAATTTGACAGCACATGCTTTGAAATTACAAGTGAATTTGGCAAGTTAGCTTTGTAGATTATCCTAAAACTAAAGGACAAACCACAATAAAGTGTCTGTAGCCAACTAATGCTTGCGTGCCAGTCCACTGATGTAACACCGAAGTAGTAATTGAAGGGGGAAGTCGCTTACCTTGAAGTAGATCTCGTCAACTACCTCGTGGTAAGTTTTGAGCTCATATAGCTGCACCTTGAAATAGGGAGATGATAGCACATTCGTCAGAATCATAGGGTTCAGGTTCATAGTTTTTTCGTTGCCCCAAAGAGGCAAAACATTGCCATGTTTTCCTGCAATGGGTTTATTCACGGCCTGTTGCTGATTCCCCGCCAACGCCGTGCTGTTGGCCATATTCAGTGGGTATTTCGCGCCGACGATTTGAATTTATAGAGAAACTTGTCGTTTCTCAGTTCAGCTCCATTAAAATTGTGACCCCAAACGTCTTTTCGTTATGACGAACAATTATACACTTCAAAAAGTCTAACCGATATATACACAAAACGAAAACAAATCCCGTCTAATTCTTAATACCGGGGTTTTCTTCACAGACCGGGGAGCAAAATGGCGTAACTTCTGAAACAAGCGGAAAACGCAGTTACGTATCATTCGCCCATCCAATGAGATTCACAGAAACGTAGTTGAAAGGGTTTAACGTTATATGGTTTCAGGAAACCGCTGACGAAAATGTCTATGGTTTCTTTCATTTTACGTTCTTAATTGTATTTGTTTGATGATCCCATACGAGCCAAAATGGCACTGATTTTCAGGAATATTTAAGTGTGAAGACCGGGTCTATGCTATGTCTGACTGTGAAACAATTCGATAATAGGAAGGTATACGTAGTGCCAGTTAGCGTGTTTTATCTTGTAAAAACACGAATCTAAGTACTTTTTCAACAGCTTAAAGAATATTTGAATACCATGTTTTCTCCTCCTCTGTATAAGCAGAGAGACGAGTTTGTAGTCGAATTTGTCATGAAACATAAACCCAAAAAGGTATTTATTAATTACCTCTTGTTTTGTTAGCTAAGTGATAAATATAACGGCACGTTTACACTAGTTAGTCGACTAACCCGCATAAAGGTTATCTGTAGTAACGTCAATGTGTAACCATTCAAGATTCTTTATCTGTTTTTACCCCCGTAGGTGGTTGATTTGGGATGTGCAGACTGCCGTCTACTCAGGAGGATGAAATTCCATCGTGAGATAGAGTTGCTTATTGGTGTGGACATTAACAGTTCTGTTGTCCAAAAAAAAATGTACATCATTCCCTTATGAATATTTTAAAGGAAAAATGTAAACGTTAAAGCAAGTTTGGTGTGTTGGTAGGCGTTCTGAATTTGTCTATGTTCATCAATTTAAACGTGGTTAACGAATATTCCTTTTTACAGGCATACGTTAGCACCGCTTCCATGTGAATTCCTCTGTCCTAGTAACCAACCTCTTACAATTGAGGTTTATCAGGGGTCTGTCACTCATAAGGAACCCCGCATCAAGGAATTTGATCTGGTTACATGCATCGAGCTGTAAGTTCCTGTGCTCTGTTGTTGCATTGAAATATAGTTTTATATTTATATAGCTTCTATACTGATTTGCCTGACCTGTATAGTTTGGCACACTGTTTTATTTAATGTTGTTTTTATTGCGTAGGAAATATGTTCACTGTGTCTTTGTTATCAGTGTATGTAGATTGTTTTACTTTACCTTTACCAATTGTTTTAATTATTGTGAAAGAGCCAACCATACTTTCTTTTGTTTCTGCCTACCAGCATTGAGCACCTGCAGCTTGCAGATGTGGAACGGTTTTCTGAAGTTTTGTTTGGTTACATGGCCCCCTCTGCTGTGATTGTCAGCACTCCAAATGCTGACTTCAACCCATTGCTGCCAGGATGCTCTGGTTTTAGGAACATCGATCATAAATTTGAGTGGACCCAAACAGAGTTTCAGAGTTGGTGTGTATATGCATAAGACAACAGTTATACCACTGTATTTAATTCTAGATTTCGTTTGAAAAATTTTTACTTTTTAAAAACTGTTTTTTTAGGGCTTTGGAGATGTCTAGATTGTATGGCTACGTGGTTGAGTTCACCGGAGTGGGAAAAGCCACTTGTAACGTGGAGAACATTGGCTTCTGTTCTCAAATTGGTGTGTTTTACAAAGACCCCTCAAGAACATACTCTAACCTCAGAACTGAGGCCACCGGAGATGCTCATCCCTACAGACTAGTAAGGAGATACTGCAACATTAAAATGTCAACCAGTTGGCCAGTTGCATATTTTTTATATTTGATTTAGTTTGCGGACAATCATTGCGGACAATTGTTCCTAAATAATGTACATCCTAACCTTCCATAATGTTTAGATTGGTAAGTTGTGTAAGTTGCTTTACAATTAATAATGTAAGGTGTGATTATGGATTAGTGGCTACATTTCTCTTGAGTATTCAACCTTAGACCCAGTCAAGTGATTAAATGTTTGGATATTCCTTCAGCTTTATAAAGTGGTGTACCCCAGTCTGTGTGACAGCAACATGTATCGAAGGACCGTTGTGAACGAAATCCTTTACTGGGCCCACTCCATTAAGAAGGCAAGTGACAACTCATCAGGTGGCCAAGAGAAACGGGGTCCTACAGGTAATGGACTTGAGCCCTACTTGCAGGGAAATGCTTTCTGCGTTCCTTTGGCTGGCATAATGTCTGTCCCCAGGGTACAAGCACTGAGTGGGACTATGCAGCATCTGAGGGATGTCTTGCTGGAGGACCCACTGGTTAAACTAACCAATGACGGTGAAGCTGTGATTTTGTCTGAGGAAGAGGAAGAACATGTAAATGTGGAACAGGATGATTTTGTTGATCATGAATGCACTGAAACCATGCAGTCTAGAGCCAGCTGTGTGGAGCAATTGGAATTGGAAATGTTAGCGGTGAATTGAAAAGTGTGCTTTTCAAATGAGGAATTGAGGCAGTTTGCAAGAAAATGGTTTAAGCCCCTGAGAGTTGCGTGACTTACTGCCAGTTTAAAGAATAACATTTATTTATCAAATATTTCATAAGTTTAAATGCTTTATCACTGGTTTGTTAGAGGGGGAAGTTTTGTTTTTGAAATATGGACAGTGTATATAGTACCTATTAATTTTTTTCTGGAATAAATTGAGCGTTATGTACAGCATGGGGCTAAGTATTCCGGATGTTTTTTTGAAAATTATTCTACATGTTTGACAACTCTGGTATACCAAAGAAGTTTACAGTGTTTATTAAAAAGCCTCATTAAGTGTTTCATTTGACTTATTTCCATATGTTCAAGGTGCTAAATGGTGTTTATTCATGCAGACATTTCCATTGCAAAACATCGTTTGCGGTCTGACATTTTGCACAAATGACAGCCAGTTACTTTTAGATGTTTTCCCAGCAGAGGTGACACTAACCAGTCTTCAAACTTCTCGGTGGATCAGCAGTAGGCATAGTGATTAGGAGCTACATGTTGAATTCATTATTACTGATGTCGTACCCAGGAGAATGTCACTTTACCTGCATATTCAGTAAATATCTTCCTGCTTGAAAAGGTAGGGTACAATTGTAAATTACGCGGAAGTTGCTGCGAAAAATATGTCATCTTAGCAAATGGTAGTATGATTACAGCAAGTACAAAAGTACAGATTTGTGTTTGTGAAACTAATTGGCCCTACCGAATCAGAAGAAAAGGGCTTTTAGGTCAAAAACAAAGAGGAAATTAAATGGGTGAAAAGGAGAGCAAGAACAACTACAGAAAGCTAGATGGTAAGATGCAGCAAATCAATGTGAAGGAGGTATGGGGTGGAATGAGGGTGATTTCTGGCTACAATCAGACCAACCGGCCAATTGAGGGTGGTCAAGACGGGGCGAATGAGCTGAACCTGTTCTTCAACAGGTTGGACTCTGCTCACTGGCCATCTACCCCCCTGGACTTCAGACCCCCTCACACACCCAGTCTCCACTGGAGCCCCACACACACCTGTCCCTCTCTCCTACTCTCCCTCCGACCACCAGAGGCACCACCATTTCGGACCTCCTGCTGACCTCCCTCTACTTCTGGGAGACAAGCTGCGTAAAATGCAGCTGGATGTCTCACTGGTGACCTGGATTACAGATTACTTGACGGGTAGACCACAATATGTGAGGCTTCAGGGCTGTGTGTCTAAACGAGTGGTTAGAAGCACAGGGCCCCCCAAGGAACTGTCCTGACTCCTTTCCCGTTCACCCTCTATACATCAGAGTTTTCAGATGACTGCCATTATTGGTTGTGTAATGGGATCAGAATGAAGAATACAGAAATGTGGTAGAGGACTTTGTGGCGTGGTTCACACAGAACCACTTACTGCTCAATTTGGGGAAGACGCCTCTACTTCCTGAGGAGGCTCATGTCCTTTGATTCGTGTGGACCAATGCTGATCAGGAGAGCCAAGACAAATGCTATGAAACTGTTAGCCATCATGGACAATGTCTTCCACCCTCTACATGGCACTTTGACCTGGCAAAGGAGCACCTTTAGTAACAGACTGATCATGCCAGAGGGCAAGAAGGATCGCTTCCGGAGGTCTTTCTTGCAAACCGCAATTAGACTTTACAATGTCTCCCCCAACAGGCGGGACATCATGGCCCTGAGTCAGCTGGGAGGGTGCTGAGGCCCTCGGATGTACCACTACTGTATAACTCTCTGACAACTTGCACTACTTCTGTGAATTTAGGTCAGTCTAGGTACTTATCATTCACATACTCATACACATTTATGCTTCATATTGAACTATGTATGTTAAGCTTTTTCTTTTTGGATTTTATTTTAATTTATTTGTGTATGTATATTGTTTATTAAATATTCGTATAGTGTATATTTGCAGTGCTACAGTAACTGCAATTTCCCCCTGTGGATCAATAAAGTTCTACTTAACTTAATATTTTAAAAACTTTTCGAACAACCAGTTCAATAAAACTCAAACAATGTATATTGTTTATTTATATAAATTACATTTTTTAATATTTCATTTGAAACACAGTATGTCCACAGCACATACATATATTAAACCACTTTTGGTTAAAAAAACAAAACATTTTTGAATAGGCATTACACAATGGTAAAATAAATAAAATGCAAAACAAGTTATTTTAAAACATATGTAGCAATATATGTTCACATAGAGTCTTGGACTGGCAGAAAAAAATACTTTTTTTTCAGAAAGTATTGGGGCTGTTATACATATTTTCTAAAGCTTTATTAAGTTATTAAGAGGGGGCAAAGGGTCCTATAGGACTATATGTTTTTTTTTGTTGGAAGAGTGGCCTTGGCTGTGTGATACCTAGTGGTATAACTAGAATTGATATAATAAAAACTGTTTTTTTAGGGCTTTGGAGATGTCTAGATTGTATGGCTACGTGGTTGAGTTCACCGGAGTGGGAAAAGCCACTTGTAACGTGGAGAACATTGGCTTCTGTTCTCAAATTGGTGTGTTTTACAAAGACCCCTCAAGAACATACTCTAACCTCAGAACTGAGGCCACCGGAGATGCTCATCCCTACAGACTAGTAAGGAGATACTGCAACATTAAAATGTCAACCAGTTGGCCAGTTGCATATTTTTTATATTTGATTTAGTTTGCGGACAATCATTGCGGACAATTGTTCCTAAATAATGTACATCCTAACCTTCCATAATGTTTAGATTGGTAAGTTGTGTAAGTTGCTTTACAATTAATAATGTAAGGTGTGATTATGGATTAGTGGCTACATTTCTCTTGAGTATTCAACCTTAGACCCAGTCAAGTGATTAAATGTTTGGATATTCCTTCAGCTTTATAAAGTGGTGTACCCCAGTCTGTGTGACAGCAACATGTATCGAAGGACCGTTGTGAACGAAATCCTTTACTGGGCCCACTCCATTAAGAAGGCAAGTGACAACTCATCAGGTGGCCAAGAGAAACGGGGTCCTACAGGTAATGGACTTGAGCCCTACTTGCAGGGAAATGCTTTCTGCGTTCCTTTGGCTGGCATAATGTCTGTCCCCAGGGTACAAGCACTGAGTGGGACTATGCAGCATCTGAGGGATGTCTTGCTGGAGGACCCACTGGTTAAACTAACCAATGACGGTGAAGCTGTGATTTTGTCTGAGGAAGAGGAAGAACATGTAAATGTGGAACAGGATGATTTTGTTGATCATGAATGCACTGAAACCATGCAGTCTAGAGCCAGCTGTGTGGAGCAATTGGAATTGGAAATGTTAGCGGTGAATTGAAAAGTGTGCTTTTCAAATGAGGAATTGAGGCAGTTTGCAAGAAAATGGTTTAAGCCCCTGAGAGTTGCGTGACTTACTGCCAGTTTAAAGAATAACATTTATTTATCAAATATTTCATAAGTTTAAATGCTTTATCACTGGTTTGTTAGAGGGGGAAGTTTTGTTTTTGAAATATGGACAGTGTATATAGTACCTATTAATTTTTTTCTGGAATAAATTGAGCGTTATGTACAGCATGGGGCTAAGTATTCCGGATGTTTTTTTGAAAATTATTCTACATGTTTGACAACTCTGGTATACCAAAGAAGTTTACAGTGTTTATTAAAAAGCCTCATTAAGTGTTTCATTTGACTTATTTCCATATGTTCAAGGTGCTAAATGGTGTTTATTCATGCAGACATTTCCATTGCAAAACATCGTTTGCGGTCTGACATTTTGCACAAATGACAGCCAGTTACTTTTAGATGTTTTCCCAGCAGAGGTGACACTAACCAGTCTTCAAACTTCTCGGTGGATCAGCAGTAGGCATAGTGATTAGGAGCTACATGTTGAATTCATTATTACTGATGTCGTACCCAGGAGAATGTCACTTTACCTGCATATTCAGTAAATATCTTCCTGCTTGAAAAGGTAGGGTACAATTGTAAATTACGCGGAAGTTGCTGCGAAAAATATGTCATCTTAGCAAATGGTAGTATGATTACAGCAAGTACAAAAGTACAGATTTGTGTTTGTGAAACTAATTGGCCCTACCGAATCAGAAGAAAAGGGCTTTTAGGTCAAAAACAAAGAGGAAATTAAATGGGTGAAAAGGAGAGCAAGAACAACTACAGAAAGCTAGATGGTAAGATGCAGCAAATCAATGTGAAGGAGGTATGGGGTGGAATGAGGGTGATTTCTGGCTACAATCAGACCAACCGGCCAATTGAGGGTGGTCAAGACGGGGCGAATGAGCTGAACCTGTTCTTCAACAGGTTGGACTCTGCTCACTGGCCATCTACCCCCCTGGACTTCAGACCCCCTCACACACCCAGTCTCCACTGGAGCCCCACACACACCTGTCCCTCTCTCCTACTCTCCCTCCGACCACCAGAGGCACCACCATTTCGGACCTCCTGCTGACCTCCCTCTACTTCTGGGAGACAAGCTGCGTAAAATGCAGCTGGATGTCTCACTGGTGACCTGGATTACAGATTACTTGACGGGTAGACCACAATATGTGAGGCTTCAGGGCTGTGTGTCTAAACGAGTGGTTAGAAGCACAGGGCCCCCCAAGGAACTGTCCTGACTCCTTTCCCGTTCACCCTCTATACATCAGAGTTTTCAGATGACTGCCATTATTGGTTGTGTAATGGGATCAGAATGAAGAATACAGAAATGTGGTAGAGGACTTTGTGGCGTGGTTCACACAGAACCACTTACTGCTCAATTTGGGGAAGACGCCTCTACTTCCTGAGGAGGCTCATGTCCTTTGATTCGTGTGGACCAATGCTGATCAGGAGAGCCAAGACAAATGCTATGAAACTGTTAGCCATCATGGACAATGTCTTCCACCCTCTACATGGCACTTTGACCTGGCAAAGGAGCACCTTTAGTAACAGACTGATCATGCCAGAGGGCAAGAAGGATCGCTTCCGGAGGTCTTTCTTGCAAACCGCAATTAGACTTTACAATGTCTCCCCCAACAGGCGGGACATCATGGCCCTGAGTCAGCTGGGAGGGTGCTGAGGCCCTCGGATGTACCACTACTGTATAACTCTCTGACAACTTGCACTACTTCTGTGAATTTAGGTCAGTCTAGGTACTTATCATTCACATACTCATACACATTTATGCTTCATATTGAACTATGTATGTTAAGCTTTTTCTTTTTGGATTTTATTTTAATTTATTTGTGTATGTATATTGTTTATTAAATATTCGTATAGTGTATATTTGCAGTGCTACAGTAACTGCAATTTCCCCCTGTGGATCAATAAAGTTCTACTTAACTTAATATTTTAAAAACTTTTCGAACAACCAGTTCAATAAAACTCAAACAATGTATATTGTTTATTTATATAAATTACATTTTTTAATATTTCATTTGAAACACAGTATGTCCACAGCACATACATATATTAAACCACTTTTGGTTAAAAAAACAAAACATTTTTGAATAGGCATTACACAATGGTAAAATAAATAAAATGCAAAACAAGTTATTTTAAAACATATGTAGCAATATATGTTCACATAGAGTCTTGGACTGGCAGAAAAAAATACTTTTTTTTCAGAAAGTATTGGGGCTGTTATACATATTTTCTAAAGCTTTATTAAGTTATTAAGAGGGGGCAAAGGGTCCTATAGGACTATATGTTTTTTTTTGTTGGAAGAGTGGCCTTGGCTGTGTGATACCTAGTGGTATAACTAGAATTGATATAGTATGCCTTTAAAATAATCTTTTCACATTATTACCAGAGCAACAGTATCCATAGTTATGTGACTCTGGAGCCACATTTGCATTACCTAGAATACCCGATGACTATTCTTGCTGAATCTAGTAAATAGAATATTTTAACCAAGGTATCAAAAATCTAAACCTTGGGACTTGGGACTAATGTTAACATACTGCAGTTGTCTTAATGCAGGATGATCACTCAGTGAAGTCTAAATCTCAGATGGATTGGTTGTGTCCCTGGAAACAAACCCTTGAACAGCATTTTATTGAACAACAGGAAAATTAACATGCATTTTAACAGTATTCTTCTATCTCAACCAGACCTTCAGTTTGGCATCTCATACTGAAAAACCCTCTCGTCTTTGATGCTATTTCAGTCACAGGACTAGAACGGTGCACAAAATTACACTGTACTGTTACAGATACATCCATAAATTGGGCACATTGATGATAAATAGTCTTTGCTATTAATAAATTGTCCTCAATTCACCTGGAGAGGTACAGCACCAGAGGGAGCCACTTTTCTCAGGATCTGTATCCAGGGTTTAGTGCCTACCAAAGGGGTTGTAGTTTTTATACACGTAAGGCTGGAACCTAGTGAGAAGTATAAGCCCTTCATGTTCGACTTCATCAACTTCTCAGGTTAAAATCTTCTAGAGTTAGCGCTTTATTACCACCTGTTCATATGCACCGCTAACCCTGAAACGACACAGAAAATAGTAAATGCACCACTTGAATGTACACCACTTGAAAATGACAAAAACCCATGCATTACAATATTAAAAATGCGATTGCATACAGAGAGCGGTGCTTAGTTTCAGGGGTCTTCCATTATCATTCACAATAAGTTCTGAGAAAAGTAAATGCAACCGCACCTGGCAGGTAGATTATGGCTGCCCAGGGCTGTGCTTCCCCCTGGACCAACGAACAAGCGCAGGCCCTCCTCTGAAAAGCAACAAACACATCGTTCAGACACTGTCAATCAAGCTTGCAGGGGTAAAATGCAGAAGCTCCTCTGCATCCGTTAGCGGCAAAAAAACGGTTGCTAAGCAATCTAAAAATAAGCAAGTACTGGGAGGCATTCTGCTTCTACAGTCCTGTACTGAGCGAGGTCTAAACCCAAATAGCAAAAGGCTAACATTCATCCTAGATACATCTTGAGGTGTTCATTGGAGTAGCCCATCATTTCACTGAGACGATTTTTATACACTATACTATCAGACCATATATTGCAGAATTATCATGATTATTATTATTTTTTAATAATTATTAGATTGCTTATAAATGCCCTTAGCCAGAGCAACTTACACCTTTCTCAGTAAAAGTACAACCTAAGAGCGTTGAAAACTATAAAACAGCTTAACCACTAGGTGACTTACTGCCCCTCGATAAGACTCAAATTCAGCATACAAAAATATTTGTGTGTATAGGACAGAAGCTGTCTAACGCCATCCTAATCTACTGCATCCTTACTATATTTATATGTGGTACCTTCAGTGCTGGAATCCAGCAGGCTGGCAGTAAAATCTTGACTCTGAAGTATCTTCTCCACAACGTCGTCAGCGTCCACCCTGGTGGCGTCTACTCGCTTCAGCTGAGACTCTACAGAGTCCTGCTTCACTGCGTGTCTGAAGAGACGGCATCAGTTATTTTATTTTTTAAAATTTGGAATGGGGAATCATCTTCTGTTATTTCTCCCCAATGTGGAACCGCTAATGAATCCTAGTTGGTTGAGGAAGTACAACTAGTGTGGCCCTCTTCCAATCCTAGTTGCATTCGAGCCACCGTTCTCTTTTCCACACGGCAGGCTACAAAGGCCGCACAACCCAGTTCCAATTGGAGGAGAGGCCCCGTCCCTCTAAACGGCACTACAAGCCCGCAGGCGCACAGGAATACAGTAGGAGACATTCGTCAGAAATGAGCTAACAGCTCAAATTACTAACAGTTAATTAACTTAGCTGCATTTGAACCTGCATATTTCGGCTCATTTCATTATATCAAGAAAGAAGTCCTTTGTTGGGGTGCAGCAGCTCACCGGCTGAGCAGCTCGGAGGATGAGGTGCCATGGACAGGGGTGCTGGAGTGCTCCGGCACGGCAGCGCAGGACACGGCTGGCGCAGCAGGGAGCGTCACCCTGTGCTCCTGTTCCTCGACGCTGGAAATGCCGGTGGAGGTGCTGCCAGCGGAGGCGTTTCTCCGGTGACAGAACTCCGACAGGCTGGAGGAGCGTGAGTGGCCGGTGCTGTAGCCTGAGGAGAGGGCCACCGCACACAGTTACAGTTAAAAACACAGCCCTGCAGTTACACAAAAAGGCTGAAAGTCATCCAAAATGATCTGCTTCAATGGGGAATTTTTATAGGACTTCTCAGACAACAACATCAACAAGAACTGTGGATTTGTGGAAACTGGAAAAAATTATTGTGAAATTATGGTTAAAAGATCCTTGCATTCCTCAAGCAGTACCATCTTCATAACTTCCTTTCATACTAAGATGCCTGGATTTACTTGGTTTGCCTTAGACAGGAGCAAAAGACACCATTTTCCCATGCAGTGAATATGGGGAGAGATCTGACAGTCATGCAATGTGAAGTTTATTGGCTTTTGCAATAAGACCACTTGGCCCTAATTTGCAGGCCTGTTGCTCACATTCATTTCAATTTAACACCTACTCCCAAAATAATACACCTTCCATGTTTGGATTACATACATTTTTACAGCACTTTTTCTGTGTGAAAGGATTCCTGACTGGAACATTTTGCAATGATGGTTTAAATGGTAGTTGGCAATATCAGCACTGAATCTAGAACCAAAAACCTTGAATCCTTAATTGACTAAACTGCTAGAAAAGTTACCACCCACACGCTTATGTTGTTCACATCTAGTTCAAATTACAAATGCAAAAAAAGAAGACATAATGTACTTTTTCTGCAGAGATGAACATCGCTCTACGTCTCAGAGGGCTCACAAGGGGGTTATCGTGAAGTTAATGCAGAAGACACTTTAGAATAAATACTCTCTTCACATTCTGGTGCTTCTATTAACCGTTCTTGAAAATTGATTACTGTTAAGCTAATACTGAATAGCTCTTCTTTAAGGTCCATAATTTATCTGACTAAAGATGGCGGAAGACTGTATAATGGGAGGATGACGGATAGATATCATCGATTTTGGATTGGTTAAAAAAAATCAGAAAGCAGACGTGGTAAACTCGAGAGCCATTCGAACAGGATAGCGATGAAAATATGTTTATAAATCTGTGAACTCAAGACAACTTCCAACTAACAAGGTAGATTTAAGAGTACAATGAGACATAAATCATATAAGCTGAAAGAAAGATCCTAAAAGCCTCTCAGCGGGGATATCTATGACCTTACCGGACACTTTAGACTGTTGACTGGCATAGCTAGGTGTTCTGGAGTGGCCACATCCCCCTAGCTCATCTGGAAGGGAGGCCCGCTTCCCCTGGGTCTCTGTCAAGTTCAGAACACAGGAAATAGTCTTGAAATGAGTCTTTGTCCGGTGCTGCTTGTGGCGAAGAGCAGCCCCACAGTGCAGGCAGCCCCTATTTTAAATCACGTGTTAATCACAGAGTAGCCCTGGGGACTGCAGCAAAAGCCAAGCACCAAGTCTGAATTATACATGAAAAGAGACACACACTCACATGCGGCCAAAAAACCACAGAGCATAACACAGGGGGGAGGGGAGGGATAGCACAGCACTCTCTTCAAACGCCTTGCCTGTCAGGGGTAACACACGCATGACATTATTACAGGTTTCATTATATAGATCTGGCAGATAAATTTATATTTTCCAGCCCCGATAGTTTGTGAAGTGCTGTGAGAATCTGATGAAAATGATGATGTACATTGACATGACCTTACAAATGTGTTCCCTCTCATCTGAAATTCCCTATCACAAAACAGTTGCGTTTACAATGGATTCAGTTGCTGACCAGCAGTTTCTCATCAGCTCTGTTCAAAACATTGGGCTCAATTACTTCCATATCAACGGCTCTAAGATGACTGCACCTGATATCCCAAGGAAGCGTTTCAGTGTGTCTCCTCCTTTTCTGTCTTCATGTAAACAATCTGTGTCTCCCTGTACTCCTATGTACATAGCAGTGGAGGGAGGCCTGTGGAAAAGATCTTTTCTTCATTGGCACACTTTATAACTTGCAACTAGTCAACAAAGCAAAAGGAAATCTCAGTTATCAGCTCTTACCTGTAAACACATAACTGCTGCCAATTTAACCTGCTGACTGGATGGAATGCTCCAATTCTGTACAAACTTATTGTTTATTATGTTATTATTACTAGTATTTAAATGTGATTGACCATTTTGCAGGTTTATACTATGTTAAAGTTCCCATTCCTGAGATTTTAGTCTTTGATAAATATCTTAAATTTAAAATGAAAACCTATAGCGGGTATCAACTAAACACATAGAATACACGTGATCTACTACATATTGTAGGCGCGTGTTACGCATGGGCAATAAACTTGTCACTGAAAGGCAGGAAATGTTAATGGAATTCTTTTTTTCACCAAGACAACAGGATGACTCCCACATATGCCACAAATCAGATACCCGTCAAGCAGATAATTGTTCCTCTTTCTCCAGTTCCCAAAAAGAGGGTCAACATATTTAGGTTGCAATATAACTGTGTCCCTGTTTTTTTTGGGGGGTGGACAGTTGCACAGTGGACTCTGAAGGGGAGCCTTGTGAGATATCAACTGTTGGGGTTAATACCCTAATAACTGTTGGGAGGGGTCTTCAGATTACCGTTAATAGAGGTAAAGACCACGGAATAATACCAGGCAATGTTTGCAGTCGTCATTTAGGACATTTACGGATACTTTGCTCTAAGGCCTGAAGTTTTCACATTAAACTAGGTCAATCCTGGAGGCCTAATATCTACATCGTCTGTAAAACATTGAAATTTCTCATAATATGAACAATTAACATATTAATGTCATTATTCAACCATGATGTATTTTAAATGTTATATGTAAAAATACATTTCTGTCATATACACTGCAGCAACGGCCAAAGAATGGGAACATGAACAGAATGTAAGCAAACATCAAGTCTGAGGTTCTCACGTTTTAAAGCAAGGGTCTCCTGACATCAACTGGGTGCCGATAATCACCTAAAAACCAAGGGGGTAAACAAAAAACCTTTATTTAGACAACAAGGGTCCAGACAACTGAGTAGATGTGCCCTAGATGCAGAACATAGATATATCCAAGTTCTGAGAGCAGAGAGAGGATCTGTGATAACTTGAATGCTATCAGTATTTTTTATAAATATGCTGATGGTGCAAATACGTTTAACTTCATTTCCTTCCCAATTTTCTTGATTTTCACTAAGTTTAGAGAAAAAGTGAATTTTGCCCAAAATCTGAAATCTGCAATTGGCCAGTTGGATCTAATGTTTTTGTTATTAACGTTCTGATCATTTTAAACAAGGCATTTTTTCATTTTTTTATTATTAATCTTATTTTCCTTGATGTCATCTTACAGTGTTGATTTAGAAACTAAGATTAAGAAATATATTACAATGTGAGAGACATAGATAGATTTTTTTTCTGTTTGTTGTTTTAGTTTATTATGTTTGGAGTGAATCCGATTCGAAAGATCTCTCCCTTTCTCCCTCTTTGTATACAGGCAGCATGCCACATACTGACTTTTTATGGAGCAGGAATAACAGCAGAGAAATAAAATAAGCTAGGCCAGGTTAGCTACCATGGAGCAGAGACGTTAATTACAGAAGACTTATTGTTTGGTTTGTACTAACAAATCAATCCAAACTATAGATATTGCAAATAATCCATACCCAGTGTTTACTCCATATACAGTTTTAATGGACACTATTGCAGCCCCCATACAAATACCATTAGGACCTGCATGCGCTCTAATAGTAGGAGCTACTTTATGTCTCATAGAAGCATAACAAAAACATGCAGTGACACACACCTTATGTGTGGCCATGTACTAAGCATGTGTACATTATAAACATTATAAACAACTTGCCTACCTTCAGTATAGAGTTATCCTGCCGCATGTTCTTGGTGTCATATCCTTCCAGTAAGCATCTTCTAGTTGTGTTCCCAGAGCCGGCAAACTCGGACAAATTAAGGTCAGCAAAACCCAGCTGCACACGGAGATAACTTTAGCACGTGTACTCTTCCGTCACTGTCATTTTCTACCTCTGAAATGTTTACCACATCTCTGTGTCTTTCTCAGTAAAGTTTTTCTCCTGCCTGAACACTAACAGCATTCCAGACAATGAATGTTAGTGCAGTCACAGACAAAAAATTCACTGAGCGAGGATTCGAAAAATAAGAGGAAAAACAAGAAAAACAGAGGAAGTGTTTGGAATTATTACCTTTGCAAACGTCTTCCCACCCTTCATTTCCTACAAAGACACAAAGAAGCACTGCCTAAATACAAAGTAGATAAGGCAAATAAAATATTGCTAGCTAGTTTCACTCTGTTTTACTAGTTTAGTATTGTTAATTTGGTCATTCAGAGAAACTGGTGCCCGGGCATGTTTATTGCATACTAATGGCTGCACACCTTGCGCACGGAGACTCTGCAGACACAGGGATCCAGCACTCCTGTGCTGGAGCTTGCACTTATCTTGCATGGGAAGGAGAATGTTTTCCTCCAGCGCACACAGTTGGCTTGGACCACCTCCCTGGGGACAGAGAAAGGAGGTTTCAAAACAGAGTGCCCACTAAAACTCTGTTATAATATACAAATGGAAAATCAAATCTGGTTTGCTAAGTCCAGCTAAACCCTCCTGCAGAGAAACAAAAAACTTTAAAAGCAAATATCTATATATCTATTTCAGGTACCTGTATGTTCTGGAGCCTGTATAATAACATAAACATACCACTCTTAAATAAAACATCAACAAAACCAGACTTTGACAGGAAACTTATAGTTGACAAATGGTGAAATCAGCGTTATTTGTTCAGTAGTTTAAAAATACTACTTTGGTTCTAATTGCTCATTTTCTTCCTTTCCACTTTCAATTTAATGTTTTTTGAATTCCTTTGTATACTAAAGTTACCATAGCAACATCATTAAATAAAGACATTTATTAAAGGTAAGCAGAAATGTAGAAATAATGACACATATAGAATGACAAACATAGACAATAGTTAGTGGTTACCTAAAACAGAATCTAAGCTTCAAACACTGAAAAACAAACATTCTACACCAAACTTATATAAGACAACATGGCAGCTCACCACAGAAAAGTCATTTGAATTTTCCTGTGAATAAGGAGTTGCTTATGAGAAGTGAAGTTCTCACATCAAAGCAATCTGTGCAATAAGTGAGATCGGTTTAAGTGAGATTAGTGAGGGTGAAACAACACTGCTTCTCCACTGTCTTCCTTGGATCCGGTTAAATTTAGAGTCAGCCAGCAAAGAGATATTTGATTTATAACTAAACCCAATTACAACTCGCTCTATTCGTTAAGGCCGCCTCAAGTTTCAAGGACGTCTTCAGTTCTATTAGCGCCTCCTATTTTTTTTTGTTTTTTTAGCATTTTGCAATTAAGATCATGCCAAGATTTCAAGAAAAGCTTCCAAAGCATGTAAATAAAGAGATTTCTCTGTAACTCTGCAGATTAAAAAATATATATATCAGATTGCTACAGCAAAATGAGCAGAAATGCCAAGATGCAGAAAAAACTTAGGGCTTTTCCTAGTATAGTATATACTGTATATTCATCGATACATTTATTCAGAGAATAGAAAAAAAAAATTTCTTTGCTGATTTTCACAGAGTGAAAAAGCATTAGCTCTTCATAATAGCAGTGCAAGCCTTTGACTTTGCATAGAACCTGAGAGGTGACCCAGCACTCTCAGGTTCTATAAAAGTAAATGACCCTTAAATGAAACTGCATGGATGGCACAAACTGTTCCAAAGATTCTAATCCCTTGAAGGTAACTACATAAATCTTCTTAAACTAGCTGTAATGCCATTTCTTTTTTTTAACCAAGTTGAATCACCGCTTTCGCTAATTAATCTCGGATCCTCCTCCCTAGTCCTGCCACTGTGGAAATTACTGGGCTCCACCTAACCCGTCATTTAACACACTGCAGGACAAGTAGCCCTTACGAATAGGTTCACCCATGGCTGGAGGAGAGACAAACTGCAGGTGTCCAGGAAGCCAATATGAGATGCTATTCAGTGAGGAATCAAGACAACCCCCTGCTCTGATTCCATCCCTCCCTCACAACCCCAGAGGAGACTTGGCAAATTGCACACTGCTGCTCAGGTCTACCAAATGCTATAAGGATATATCATATGACCCAGAGTTAAACTTGTATCTGAATAACACGAGGCAGCTTGTGGTCATACAAGAGACATTTACAGGATATTTTCTTTACAGATAATTGAATATTCAGTACAGATCTATATACTTATACCATTCTAAAAATTATTTTAAATACATCACAACAAGTTTGAGTTACTCTGGTTTCCTCACACAGTCCAAAGACAACTAAAGGTTGATTGGTTACTTTAAATTGCCCTGTGATGGACTGGCATCCCACCCAGCCTTGCACCCTGTATATCCAGGGTTAGGCTCTGGCTCCATCCTCATCAGGACAAGCAATTTAGAAAATTGATGGATGTGGTCTTCTGGTCACAACTGCCTAATGACTAGTGCTGGATTCAATCCAGCAAACTCCAGCACATGTACTTGGGGAGGTGCCTTTACTGAGTGAACCACTCAAGAGGAGCATGACAAATCATTTTGCCTGCGTGTTACCTGCAGGACTGTGAAAGACTGCACTCTAGGAAAACCGATAAATAGTCGGACAGGACATACAGGTTCAAAAGGAAGTACACTAGGCTAAATTGTGTTCCATCAGATCATCTTGCTCCGGTGACTAAGAGTTGCAAACCCCAAAAGTGGAACAAATGGCTTTGTTCAAGGCAGCTAAAAACAGATGAAGAAACTGCTCTCTGATTATGGAATTAGAATTTATTTTTGAAGATTGTCACAGATCAGTCAGGGCAAGGATACCGTCACTCCATCGCCACAGTGTATTCTAAAACAATTCACTTCCTCAGATTCACCACCCCCTCCATGCTAATAGAAGCTGATAATTAACTTGTCTAGTGTCCCTATATACTGGGTGAGTAACAGGAAACATACAAGAGGTGACTCATTAAGTTTTGGTTAAGTATAAATAAATGTCTCACAATGTATGTTGTAACCCAGACTTAAATGCTAGTGCTCAGAAAATACATTAATATCTCAAAGCTTATTCTTGCTCATGTAAGAGTCAAGCCACCATCTATACATAATGCACACATTTTAGAACGTATGCTCATTCATCCTCAAAGGCCTTCTATGATCTCTGTGTTGTTCAATAAAACATTTAGAGTACCCAGGTAAAGGTCAGTCTCAACGGCTGAAGCTTGGTTGAAGAAAACAACCACTTTTAGCAAATCAATTATCTGTGGCATCTGGAGCTCTATAACCCCTCTTATGCAGAGACTTACAGATTTAAGTTGATAGCCTACTACCTTTTTATCCAAGTGAAAATAGTCAACTTAATAAGTCACTGGTGGTTAATTTGCTGATATGATGGTTTTTCCTACAAAATGTTGTGTTTAAATCACACAATGAAAATTACCATTAAAGATCTGACTGATCTTAAGATCAAAGACATCTTAAGCTTTTTATGAAACCATAGTTTCAGGCTGTATACCAGATATTGATTATATAATAAAATTAATTTTGCATTCAATATTTCTGTATTTTTAAATTAAAATATATAACCCTGTTTTTGTAGAATACAATTTTTAATCTGATCGTGCTAAACTAAAATGAAACTTCAATTATTATTATTTTAACACTACTGAAATAACGTTATACTATATTTGCAATTGAAAATGAATTGGTTTTGATTAAATATCTTGTTTGCAAAACATCATTAAAATATTCGTGACAAACAGGTCGGTAACGTCAATTGTGTTCGTAGCATCTATAGGCCAATGACAACCTCTACAAGCTACGTTATTACGGGAAACGTATTGTTTATGCCTTTCACCTAGCTAAAGCGATTTAAATAAATAGCTAGCTACATTTCTTGCGTAGTTAATAAAACGCCAGGCTAGCTATGCAGTGTCAAACGAACCGGCTACAGTACTGAAACAATTTCTTACCGGGATGACTCTTCCGAAAAGCCACCGTCAAGAAGCCTGACTTTACAAAACAGAACACCGTTTACAAAAGGAACAGAAGATAGTTCGTCCAGTTCAAAATCTACTTTAAATTTAAATTTCTTTTTTTTCATCATGATGAAAGCCATATAATGAGTAACGGGAGCAGCGTCTCCAAAACGCGTCTTCCGTCAATTCTTTACGGACTAGTGGTACAACCTACAAAGCAGAGGAAGCCGTTTTCTGAAGCTATCACTGACGGTTGGTATGTCTACTCTACAGGTTTTTTTTTTTTATGAGTAGGAAACGAGACATTTCGCGTACTATGACACTTTGCTAGTTGGCATATTGTTCTCAGGCATATATAAAGCCAGTTGCGTATGAGGTATAATGGCACGGGTATTTTTTTGTCCTTTTACTCCCAGCTGCATATTTCGAGTGTATTGAAAAAAATCTGGTGGCCATAAAGAGAAACACAGCCAGAAATATTTAAATACTTGGCGAAGATCAATTATATCATTGATTACAAATATGTATTTTAGTTATAAGAACATTGTTAACAATACATAACTAAAACATTGTTTATTTGCATTTGTTAATATTTGAGACTGGTTTAATTTTAACATTAACTAATTATTTTGTTGGCGACCTCACGACAGAGGTAAATATCAGTGCTAGTGTGTACCATTCTTGACGGGAATGTGATCTTAAATGCTGAGCAGTTCAGTACACAGCTATACTTAAAAATGAATCAATGGTAACAACAATTAAAGGAGTAGGCTGATAAGTAAAAACATGTCTTAACAAGAATAATTAAAAATACCAATGGTCCCATCTTAACTATACCTAACTAACCGTCAAAGAATGCAACAATGGGTGAACATCTATTCACTGCAATCGTTTTAAAGCGCATCAAGTAGACTGCTAACCAATTAGAACAGCAAAAAATAGTTTCTCTGTTCATTTAAAATCTGATTCTTACAATTATTTTCAATATTATTTTGATATTCAGAGCGTTTTTGGTTTTAGACACAATAGTTGGGATCTTAGTATTATAACCATTTTTTTTTCAACCTTGCATCCGTTTGGAATAAAGAGCAGCTCAAGTACAATATTTAATGCAAATTCGAGGTTTTGACGCCAGCTACTGGCAAAAGATAATAATGCATGCACAAAATAAGATAGGGTTGCCAGTGTTCTGGGATTGCTGGCTCCAGAGAGTCATCTTCAGGTTTAAGCTCCTAATATGGCCCCGGTGTCCCCCCAGTGCAGCACCATAGCCATCCTCCGGCTGTTTTTTAACTGGCTCCAGCTCCGAAGCCACATGCAAACTACTCAAGAAATGCAAAACAGTAGAATAAACTTGTTTAGTGTTTAGTGCAGCACACATAGCCATGGAGGGGATCAGAGTCTTTCCTGCCTCCTAAGAACATGTCCAGATCAACGAGGGCTAGACCTACTAATAGAGTGGAGATTGCAAGCTCTTTGCACCTGAAGGCTCTTTGCACAAATTCCACCCGCTATTTCAGCACCCAAGATGGCTCAAAAGAAAAACTGAACAGACAGATTTCAGGGGAATCTGATTCCTGGAAAAATTTTGGTAAACTATTCCATAGTAGATGGGCTCTGTATGAGAAGGCTCTGCAACCTTGATGTTGTGTTTGCTACTATTGTGACAGCCAAATAGCCAACCTCTTTTAAATACAAATGCCCAAAACCATTTAATGCCTTAAAAGTGAGAAGTAACAGTAAACCCCATTTTGCAGACCAGGGACTCAGCCACAGCCACAGCCACAGCCACAGCCACAGCCACAGCCACAGCCACAGCCACAGCCACAGCCACAGCCACAGCC
>JAOYSI010003918.1:0-14728 GCA_025775065.1 Hiodon alosoides
CCCCCCCCCCCCGCCCCTTCCCCCACCGCAGCCCTCCCCCCCCCCCCCCCCCCCCGCCCCCCCCCCCCCCCCCCCCCCCCCCCCCGGCCCCCCCCCCCCCCCCCAAACAACCTACGGACCTACCTTTGTCCTAGCGCCGACTCCCGGACACATGCCAGGCAACCTCGTGTTAGCTTTCAGGCCCGTCTCAGCATTTCCCCAGCGGGTCTGTGTTGATGCCGGTCTCCTGTGCTGTCTCGGCGGAGAACCGCTCCTGACATTTCCTTCACTGATCGATAGCAGAAGGCCTGCAGTCTCCTGTTTGATCATGTTTAGTAATAATAGAGATTTAAAGCAAAGAAATCCCCAGCCCTGAATACATTTGTTTAAAATAATTAGTTGTGCACTGAGAAGTCATAAACTGGATGTGATGCACTTACCTCTACGTCTCTTCCTTCCTATTCCATCAGGTCTGCTGCAGGAGAGTTTTATTGAAGAGCCAGAAGGCCTGGTGTCCATCAACCTCCTGGTGGTTTCTGCAGTTTCAGCGTTTGCCACTGGAGCGGGGCTCTCGGGTCTGGCAGTGTGCTGGATCATGGGCCACAAGCATCGGCACCATGCCCGCGGCGGAGGAGGGGCTGGTTCTGGCAGCCGGCGGAAGGGAGACAAAGAGCAGAGCATGCTGGCACAGAGTGGGAGTGGCTCTGTGGTGAGCGTCACCCGGCCGGGCAGAAGCGAGAGGTCTCAGGCCGAGACCCTGTTTGTGATGCCCAACGGCTGGACCAAGGCCGGTGACATGGATCCGGGCCTGCTGCCCACGCCGGAGCAGACGCCACTGCAGCAGAAGCGCCCCACACCTGGTCTGCGGCTCTCGGACTCGGGCTGGGATCAGAGCCAGACCTTCCTCAACTCTGCCGGCACGCCCTGCCCCGCTAACTCCTCCGTCATCTACCTGAGCTCCAAGCTTCTGCAAGGTGGCGGGGGGCGGCACGAGGAGATGGGAGAACCCCCACAGGCCAGCGAGCGGCAGCGCTACCTCTCCATGGCCGGACATCGCGAGCAGACGGGTCGCCCCGGTGCGCCCATGCGTAACTCTGCGGGCGAATACAACTACCCTGCCACGCCGCAAGACTCACCCGACCGCAGGAGGGTGGTCTCGGCCCCCAACACCCAGCTGGACTTTGGGGAGCCCCTGCACTGGACCCCAGAGGGCCTTAATTTCAACAGCAACAATGCCGCGCCTTCCAGCCACCCTTACCCGGGATCGCGCCCCCCCTCTGGTCTGGTTCGCAGCGGACTGCACGCTTCCCGGGGGCTTGCCAATCTGACCGACTTCAACCACCTCCTGAGCAAGAGTGCGAGTGAGCGGACACCCGCAGGACAATGAAGGAGGGGGCGGCTTCTCAAGATCAAAAAGAACCCCCGAACTCCCATCATCCCCAGCCACTGGAACCGCCCCCCCCCCCCTCACCTCCCCAATACAGCCTCCCTCCATATCACTGTCCTCTGTCGCCGTCATTTAATGCCCTGACATCTCCCAGTGACTGATTTCTGCGAGTGTTCAAGTCCAAGGCCCGTGCGCTGATTAGAGAGAGGAGGCTGTGCTCGACCGGGCCGCTCGGGCCCACTCCTGGCACCTGAAGACGCAGAGCTGGGGCCGAACACTGCCAGATAAAAGGAGTAAAGGGGGTTGAGGATAAGGAGTAAGAAAGGGACAATCTTTAAGGACACCTTGACTGAGGGTTACGCTTCCGGTTCCAGCTGTTCCGGCTCCCACCCCCCCCCCAAGATCAAAAAAAACATTCTTCAGATGTGAACCTCGGCCCGGCTTCTGCGTCGGCGCCTGCAGGCGTCTCCCAGGCTTACAAGCAGGCTTTTAAAAAAGACATTCAGCTTGTGTCCCGTAGGTTCTTAGAAATGCTTTGGCGTTGCGTCGCGCTGCCTTACAGGTGAGAGGCGACGGTATATCCGTGTCCTGACTCATAGAAACACAATTCACAAATAAACTTGGGAGTTTCTTGAAGGGAACTGGCAATGTAGTGTCTGGAGTGAGTGCTAAAGTATCTCCGAAGCTGGATTTTAAAATGGTGAGTGAGAGTCGCCCAGCGTGAGCGCTAGCTGGCAGGCGGTTCAGACAGCTGGTGTTCACAGGACTCAAGCTCTCTCTTTCTCTTGAGAGAGAACACGGGAGAAGGGGCAGAAAAATCCGGGGATGTGCATTTTTTCGAACTGGAAACTGTGACGACCGGCTGAGGGGAGGCAGTGTGCTCCACACTGGACTGCACCTTTTTTCGTCAGACGGGGGGGTTCCCTGAGTCAGAGGCCCCACAGGGAAATTTCCATCAGGCTGCTCATGGAAACACTGAAGCGCTCAACTGATACGCATGGCAAGGCCCGCGAACAGCCGACCCTCGGACGTTTTCACAGAGCAGTGTATCGACCAAGACGGTCGCCAAATTCATGCCCCTGCTCTCGGACTGTGGGGTGAACAACATCACAGAGCAAGGCTGCGAAACTATAATGTGACATTTCAAGCAGGTTCTCGCTTGCTGTTTTCTTATTTTTGCACTTCGACGATTCATAGCCCAGCGACCGCGCTTGACCAGTTTTTTTCATTATGTCACTCGGTTTGGGGTCAGAGAGAGACTGCTCCTCATTGACAGTGCGACAGTCGATTCTGGCGGGATTCTCACAGCTCCCCCGACCTCCGTGAATCAGTGTTTAATCTGTGGTTTTGCACCCAGTGCCCCTGTGCATGGAAAAGCATTTCTCTGCACTATCAATGTGGCTGTGAGGAGGCTCTGCGCATGACCCAGAGAGATGGAGAGGGAAAACAGCACTTCTGACAGGACGGGAGATGGAGCCCCCCCACACACAAGCACACACGCACGCACGGAGACACAGTGTGGACACAGCTGTGGAAATCTGCGGGGCGGAGCAGGGAACCCAATTTCTTCAGTGGCAGTGGGTATCCGCTCTGTGGCCTGCAGGGATTCTCTTAACAGCAAAAACTCTGGTTTAATTAGGGCGTGGGTCATATGTCAGCATCAAGGCACTAGAGTGAAAGGTCTGCTGAGAGGTTTGTTAGCATAGGTGGGTCAATGGCGATAAATAAATATCTGAGTGTATGTGTGTTTTTGTGTGGTGGTTGAAATCCGAGGGGTTAAATGAGAATATGCTATCCCATGACATATGCACCACTTTGTACATTCCATACAGCGGCACTCTGTAAATTTGGGAGATTGAACCAGCACCCCCTCCAGCCCAGTAGCTGGCCCAGTGTTTAGCGCTGTTACCCATCTTTCATGGACCCATGGGGTGAAGCCATTGTTCAGAATGATATTTTATTGCATTCAAACAGTGGAGAAAGTGCAGACCCCTGACCTTGACAGAAAGATGCCTTCTCACAGGCTCGTTTGGGAGTGTCCCCTGAAATGACACAGTCTTGATATTCAGCATCAACACGGCGGGGTGAGCACTGCCCTGTATAACCTTACTTATTACAAAACAAAACAAAGTAAAAACTAAACTAAAACGGATCTATCGTCTTCACGTGCCCATGCTGTGTAAACGTCAGAGTGACCGCTCCGGCAGTTTGACCGAAAACAAAAGGGAAACCTGAACTAAGTTGTTGTGAAGTGCTCTAAAAAGCTGTTCACACGATTTGTAAATGTTTTACTGCGTATCACGTGTTGTAATCCTCTGACGCAGTAAATTGTTTTGCAGCTTTCAATTTCCGCGGGAATATTTTTTTCGATTGTTGGTATGCTCATTGCCCCAAATGTATGTCTTTATACTGATCATGTACAGTGTGTTTGAGAGGATGGCTTACCTTTTTTCCCCCTTTTCGGTAGTGTAAATATCTTACTCCCCCCAGCCAGAAACTGCCACAATGCTACATCCTAGTTACGAACTGTAAAGAAGGAAAAAAAGGCTATACAAAAATAAAGATAAACTTTGATATTTAAAAACAAACACAATACACCTACCGCAGAAGTATTTTGATTGCCACTGTATACAATTTAAGATAAGCACAAAAGATTTTGCATTTTTTAAACTCGTAGTGAAACATGATCAGCCAACATTGATGGTTCTTGTCGTATATTTTTTTGTTTATTGTAACATTTTGTTTTCGTTTGGGTTGAGTGTATTTGATTAGTTTATTATTCTGGGGTGGGGGGGGAGGGTTAACGATACTGTGAAGGGTGTGGTAAATATTTACTACCCTTTTGGTGACTGAGCTTTGTTGTTGCGAAAAGAAGGGAGAGCATATTCTACGGAATTGCCAGTTGACAAGAAAACCACTTTCATACAGAGCAGACTTTCTTGCTGCCGTGACTGGCAGCTTTCTTTTGTGTGCTTACCTGAAACTGCTGGGGCCACAATTTTCTTTTCTTTCCTTTCCTTTTTTTTTGGAAGAATAAGAACTCTACATTTCCCGATAGGTAATTGTGTTTTCAGCACCGTTACTCCCTCAAGGCAACAATTATATATAACCCGGTACAACCATTTAATGCTTCGGTGTAATTGGGGTGACGAGGCTGCATGATCCAGCCTCTGTATGTACAGAACAACGTGCGAATCCGTACATGCAAGTGTGCGCGTGACTTGTGTGCCCGTGCACGTGTCAACAAACGCGGGGGACTGCTGCGCACACGCGCAAGACACAGAGCGTATACCTTGCAGCAGTCAATCCGCACGGAGACTCAGTGAAACTTCGTTTTATACTTGTCCTCAGACCTGTCCATTCTGTCACTCAGCACGGAGACCATGCTTTCTGTCACCTTTCTTGATCTAATAAACCGTGCAAACGTCGACTTTCCTGACAGTGCGCTTCCCTGTTTATTGTGCTGCTATTTCCTGCTCTGATCAGACACTCACGATGTTGAAAAAAGACTGCATGTCCAAAACTGAACATTAATTGCTAGCCATGTTCTTTTGAAGAATCTGTCTATTAACTGACAGATTAAAAGATTGATTTTTATTGCAATTTCAGTGTGAAGGCATTTGGAAATTTTGTTATTTCACCAATAGGTGGTGCTGTTGTATTATGTATTGGGCTGAAAATGGATGTAAAAGAGATAAATTCCTATAGCCTTCGAGGGCAGTAACTATCACAAAAAATAATTTGCATTCAATGTAAGAAATAAACATGCAACTACTTTAACTAACCAATTATAGAAATCAGTCTTCCGTCATTTGAGCCTAAAATTGGAAGAGACGGAAACATAATTGAGACAAAACGGAGCAGAGAGGGACGACTCACTGTTTGGTAAATCTAATACCTTCAGGGCAGGGAGTCGTTCTCTGACTGCTTCAAGCAACAAACTCTTTGGATGCATTAAGTGAATATATCAATAATTCTTTCACAATTTTGTGCTGCACATTCAGTTTGTCAGAGGACACCAACAGAGCGTATTTCTAGCTTTTATATTATAATAAAATAGAATGCAATTTTATTAATGTACAAGTTTTCATGATCCATTCCAGGATCAGTCCTGTTACAAATTTGTTTTAGCGCTCAGATTATACATCCTGGATACTTATTGGCTGTTGTAAAGGAGCGCCATGACTTGTATTTTCTATTAATTCTTTAAGTTATTCTTTTTGGACAAATCGAGCAAAATATGTATGTAAATACTTTTTCTTTGCTGCATGCTCAGAGAATGTAGCAGTTTGTAGTACTGTGTAGCACGGATTTTGCTATAATTTAAGAAAATGTATTTGAACAAGAAATAATTTTGTTTTTTTCAACCAACTAGATTAACAATTTTTTATAGGTTATCTAGCTGGTTGAATACTAAATCAGTTTAGCATGTAACAAAGGTTCAGAGCATCAGCAGTTTATTTTATGTTTAACATTGGCCTATTTGAGAAAAAAGTGTTGTCTTTTTTAAGTAAAACTAAACTTGTCTTAAATGTACTATTTACTACAACATGATCAATTGCACTTTATAGTTATTTATTACTTAATTAATCAATCAATCTATTGTATGATTTAATTAGCATGGCCATGTAAACATGCATATTTAATTAACATTAAGTAGATTTGAAATGTAAGACTCAAAACAAAGTATTCCATCTATCTCGAGAACAGAATTTGTTACCAGCTGTCCTACTGACATACATTTTGTAACCTCAGAACAATAGGAATGTACTACAAATTGTGCGTCCCCTCCCTCTGGCAATAATAATCTTCTTTCTTGTGGCAGTCTGTGCATCATGTAAACTTCCTGTTTTGCAATGAAACTTCCGTGAACTTTTAGTGTAAACAAATCCCTCCACCATCGATCCAATCCTCCAGGCGTATTGTAAGGGTTTTGGATTTTCAGCCTCTGCAGGCGTTTGCAATTTTATATTGACAAGGATTGCTTTTGCCATAACGACACACTCAGGGGTATGGAAGCAGGATCTTGTTGTGGTCGGGTGTCCTGAAAGACGACAAAGGCTTAGCATCAAATTACGCGGTATGCAATTAGCCGCACATTAAGGACCGCAATGTAATCGGAAAACCACCGCAATATGGACGGCATCGCAGACAGCTGATATAGTGACAGACACGGTTGTCATACAAACAGAGAAACAAGTGCTTAAGCAGTGTAATAAATTCCCAATGCATGTTTCTGAAATCTCTATAAAAAATAACATACATGCACATCACCACAACAGATACCTATTTTAGAAGGCATAATGATTTCTTTGACCTCCTTCTCCGGTGTATGATTCAACCATAATTCACTGAAGAATTCTTATTGATCCCACAGTAAGGACGCTGGCAAACATCTGTAAAAAAGTATACATAAAACCAGGATCCCATGAACGTATCTGTAACTGTGTATTGGTTAAGTAGTAGATTAATTAAAAACATGGGTCCAGTCTGATTTGTAATTACAATCCATGATGTGGTAGTTGGGTTTTGTTAAGATGGAGGTCTTGGAAAGTCTGTCTGAAATGAACATCTTCATTTTAGTGTTGCGCTTCCAAGGGCGTAAATGTCATGAGCAAAAATCAGTATTTACCAAGCACGCTTTTAAATACCATTCTCACATCAGTCTTTACTGAAACATCACGCCATTGTACTTCTTAACATAACTGAATTCCATTGTTATCATTGTCTAGAAAATGTAAATTTTTATTTCAAGGTAATGCAGATTGCTCCATCTAATTTGCTCCATCTAATGGTCATAAAATGATACAGTGATGTTCGTTGATTTTCTTTTCTTTAAACTGAAAGTTGTGGGTTTTGTTTGTTTTTATGTGGTTGAAACAAACATGACGATATACATTTTCAATTGGGCTCACGATCAGCTAGAGATTGGAGCGTTGCTATAACAACCGTGGTTTATTACGCTGAGATGATCCTGCTTGTGCTCCACTGCACATATTAAAACCATACACTAAAACCACGCATCCCAAAAGGGCTCATTTAGGCAGAGCATTCATGCTTTGACTATGAGGTCAGTTAAATCGTGCAATAAACTTGTGTCTTTTGTTCTGTTATTTTAGCCGTCATATTCATGACATGATATTTCTTCTACGTCATTTTGAAAGACTGTCATCGTTTTTAATTTCCTACTTTAACAATCATTATCTGGATGATTTTTCACTGGCGTAACAGCTACATATTTGTTTTACGTCATATTCCAGATTATACTTATACTACCAAATAATCTCCTGAACTATATTTGAAAATAGCATAAAGACAAGAACAGTGTACTTTTTGATTTGAAAGGAAAATGTGTACAGTGCTGTGTGGCCAGAACATTCCCAAAAGAAGAACAATATGTCAAACCAATTTTCATTTGTCAGTCTTTTGAACTTGGTACCTTGTCCTCGCTCTACCCATTAGGCACCTAATGGCACCAAAAGAATCCATCCGCAGAATGTGAGCACAAGGTTCTGTTGTGTGTTCACAGTTTGTTATTTTCTAGGGCAGGAGTTGGATACCTCCCACTGAGACACCACGAACCCCTGTTTTGTTATAATTCAATTTACTTTAATAATTATTTTGATTTACTATATTTTTTTCCCAATTCTAAAAGAGGTGCTCAATTTTTTTTTCTTCAGACAAAGGTGTTTTTCTGTTTTGTGACAAATGGCTATTACTGGCCCCATACATCTTTGTTCACATAAGTGGGCCGGTGAGGAAACCAGGAATCACCATGGCAATGAAGGTTGGAGGGTCAGGTTATGTTATTGAAAGAGAGGGTACCTGAAATTGGAAAATAAATTGTTTGCCTCAGAATAAACATCCTGTAGAGCCCGTGATCGCAACTTCATTTTAAAAGAAACACACAAAATGATCCACTGCACACCATCCTCACCTTGTCCATAAGACACACGTCAGTGACCCCTAGCTCTCAGCTCTCCGTAATCAGCAGAAAGAGCTGTCCAACCCTACATCATCACAGCTGCGGGTATAAGCCTGTGAAAGTCTCCTGCTTGGCACAGCTGCCTTTGAAAGTACAAGACTCCTGCTTGGTACAGCTGCCTATATATAAAGTATAAATAAAGCATAGATATTTTGCTTGGCACCGTTTTCTGTGAAGATGCATCTCCTACTTAGCACAGGTGCCCACCAACCAGTGCCAACCAGCAATGTATTTCCCCTACCACTAACTTCTGCCTGGAACCCAGTGGTGGCTTACCTCTACTACTAACTTCTGCCGGGAACCCAGTGGTGGCTTACCTCTACTACTAACTTCTGCCTGGAACCCACCTACCTGAGCACTCCTGCCCCCAACTGCTCCACTTCACGTCAACAAATAGTCCAGCATCTCGCCTCCTTTGAGTGACACATTAGCACTGGATGTGTGCTGCAGTGTTGTCACATAACTTCTTGATTAGCCCAGAGTGTCCCCGACCCTGTAACCCAGTAAGCTTCTGAGTAATTGAAAGACAATCCATTGAATTCACTAAGGTTTCTTCTGCCACACCTTATCAGATGGGAACCCAAAAGTAAGGAACCAGGAAATAATGGCAGGAATGAGGAACTTCTGGGAAGGGTAGAAGGAAAGAGAATAAATATGAAAGCAATGTTCGCATCCATTCTGTTGGAACAAAAGTTAACAGACTGGTTTTCAATTTAGCTTGTGAAATTTGAAACGACAGGGATTGAAAGAATATTTTCTTCCAACTCTGGGTTCCTGCAGCCTTTGTGTTAAAAGAGAAATTAAGTAGGAATGATCTGGCTACTGCCAGATCATCTTTTTGGATGATCCACATTTCCACATGTTGAAAACATGCAGCAAGTGAACAAATTAGAAAAAGAACTGCAAGGGGCAGCCATCTGAGAATCATGTTTCCCGCGGCTACTGAAAGGCTTACAGTAAACAAAAAAATAGCCTGGTTCAAATAAACATGATCTCTGCTGGGAGCTCATTTCTCAAATACGATGAGTCTGACACACACGGGTTGCGGGTGAGTGACGGAAGCAGGAATACTGGAGCATATAACCACTGTGGATGGCGTGTTGGAGAGACGATGGCAGATCTGGCCAAGGCGGACACGCTGCAGGGTGGCCAGTTAAAACTGTGAGGCTTTGCAAACCGCTCATGATGGATAGGAGGAAACAGGAAGCTGGCGGGTTATCCCTCAGGGCTTGTTGAAGGCGCTGCACGGGTCATTCTATCCCTGTGCGGTGTCACCGGGAAAGAGGAACCCTTATGCGCGGATCCAATAAGGGTTTTATGGGTCAAGCCAGAACAGGTGTATTTGCATTGGTTACTTAAAAGCCATTCTCAGCGTCCAATTACAGGAAGCGTGTGAACGACTTGTTTTTGTTCCCCGCTGACGGTTGAGCTTTCTCTTATGCAAAATGACATGGATATCATTTCCGTTAGAGTGCCAAGCCAAGTAAAAACACAGCACAAGCCGCCCCTGTGCGATTAGAATTAACACGAATGCTCTCAAAAAAACCCCGTAATTTTATGCTTTCGGTTTACTTATAAAATGATTTGAATATTTGCTGTGAACATTTGTAAATCTCAGGATGCACGAGTGAGCGAGTTTGCTTTGTTTTCCTTTGTGCGTCTTAATGTGCCTGCGCCTGAGCTCGCGTTTTATAACATAAGCCTGATCTCACTTAGTGATATAAGTGGTTGTGAGATTGATCGACAGAGGATCACTAAGTCCCCGTTATATGTCAGATAAGCTCCTGCAGTTTGGAATATTTGTGGGGTTACAGCTCTCGCTCTCATGTGCGCTCCTAATCGCCGGGACAATGAACAGTTGCAGACAACACCTGAAATGATGAATGACACTCTTTTGTCGCATATCCAATTATCTCAAATGAGACCAGGGTTTGTGGCTGAAATTGAATCCTCTGCTTGTGGTTCTCGGTGTTCAGCATGTGTTTCTGCTTGCGAGAGACCGCTCTCCACGGAAGTGAAAACGGACTTAAGGAGCTGTTGCGACCAGGCCCCATTAAATACATTTTCTCACAGCTCCAGAATAGATGGATAACTTGAACGGTAATAGTCAAACATCACATTGATTTTTTTGGTGCCCATTGGAAAGAAGCACAGGCTGTCCTATGGGGCCGGAACAATGCAAGGTAATGTCAGCAAGGCCACGGTATACATTACACACATGATTACCAATATAAAAATAAGTTAATGGTTGTTTTGTTTTTTTCAATTATTTGGCCTTGACATTGAAAATGAAGTATACGTTAGTTTTTACAACATTACATTATACGTATTATATGTATTTAAAAATATATATTTTACAGAGCATTATAACAAAGCAGACCATTTTGTAAATAGCAGAGGTAGCCCTCTTTCTTTTTCTGCCTCCGCCTGACTGACCTAGTTTATCAAACACAGACGTAATGTTTAACTAAGAGTGGGCTTTGTTGCCAGTACGCCTTTTTTACATAATGCAGATGTTATCAGACAATCATCCCGTAACATACTGACATCAGAAGTGGTGGATCCAAGTGCAGTGTTTATTTCAATTAATTCCAGATCACAAGTCTAAGAGACAAAATGGTTTAATGGGCAGAAGGTCGAGATCAGGGAAACTGGGCAATACAGCCAATCCAATATTCAAAAACGTTAAGACAGAAGTAGGTTGAAACCACAGGGTATACAGTACACGGCAAAAGTCTGAGGCACCCTAGTGTTTTAAGACAAATGTAGGCTTTCAAGTTTATTTTTTGTCCTCTGCATTACTGTGTGTGCTTTTGTGTATTAAAAAAATTCTGAACTAGGAATTCTGCCGAAGATGGTATGGTCTCCACAGAACCCTGATCTCAACATCATCGAGGCTGTCTGTGATTACCTGGACAGACAAAAGCAAAGCAGACAGCCAAAGTCTGTAGAAGTACTGTGGTAAGTTCTCAAAGATGCTCAGAACAATCGACCTGCCGATTGTCTAATAAAACTGCACAACTGTGTACCCAAGAGATCTAATGCAGTTTTAAAGGCAAAGGGTCTTATAAAAGCTGGTCCTAAAGCTCACTGCACCAACCGTTAACACCAACCAGCTTCAGGACAGCACCACTCCAACTTATACAATCCAAGTCAACCAAATTATGGCACAAAACAAACAAGAACACACCCACACTAAAAAGTAAATTAAAATGCTATAGGGTCCCAAATAGACATTACACCCCGGCTGAATACCTGAAAGTCAACAAACAGAGACAGGCCATTATAAAGTACAGACTCAGTGAAAAAGCTTGGCCCTCTAGACCGACCAGCAAAGGCAGATATGGCTGCCCAAAGTAAACCAGGTGGAGACGGAGTTACACTTTCTAATACAGTGCCCGAAATATAACCAATTATGGAATTCTTTCTTCCCAAAACTACAAAATATCTGCATAAAAATCTCAGACATGCCGTGGTGATGTATATTATTCTTTGTTCCACAAGGACTTGGATGAACTGCCAGTCCCATTTTGGTGGGAGCAGCAGACAGCAGCTCCAGCCTGCCACACCCACAGAGACCCGCATGTGAATATAAGAAATGGGGGAGGGGAAAGGAGGGATGTTGTTTTGAGTATCCCACAGGCCTGATGAGGTAAAAGCAAAGAGAAGGATTTAGATTAGTGCCGTTGTGTATCCTCTGTAAATCTCTGAGAGTGAGATTTTAAAGCGCAGAGGGATGAGGAGTTTCTTTTAATAGAATCCCTCCCTTGCAGTTCACCTGCAATCTCATCAGGGATCAAACATCTTTTAAGGGAAGTGCAAATGTAAGCCGTACGATCTCTTAATTTATCTACCATCTCAGTTCGTTGCTGGGGAAAATTGTTGACGGAACGATGCCTACATTTCTTATGGGTGTCTTCAACAGGGTTGTTACGTTCCTCCTATTTATACCTCCTATGAGGTATAAATCAGAAGTAGACTGGCTTTGGTGCTATAGATGGTGCCTATTATCTTACTATTTGAGCTTCTATAAATCTATAAAAGTTTCCCACAGCGTCCTGTGAAATGCTTCTAAAAATGCACTGACTGCGTTTAAGATACCAACTGGATCTCCTCAGGCAAAGACATCAGCCTGTTGGGCATTACCTGACATTGTGCTGAAACGCACTGGTTTGTCCTGATTGAATCATTCCCTCCAGCAGCTCTTCCTTATGTGAAACAGACACGTTGTATTATCCAACCCTGACCTCTTAACTTGCTTTGTTGTGTACATCTGAAACCTACAATCAGAGGGAGCAAAGGCAGCGGTGTTATCTAAGCGAGAAACACCCCTATTTGTTTCAAGGAAACATGATGAACTAATTTAAGGCAAAGAACAGATCATTCCAAACGCAAAATGAATAGGAATGAGGTATAACAACATTTATTGGCAACTCGGTCCAAGGGGCAATGCTGTTTAGTTACAGTGCTGAAAAGCATCACGGGTTTCTCAAGATAGTCCGCTACAGAGGGAATTGTACTGTTATGGATTTAATGCTACTTGTTGGCTCGCTGTTCATTTAAAAGATTTCAAGGGTATTTACAGTTCAATATCTGCCCATATCTGTGTAATTTCACCCTATTAAGATGGTAGAAGGACTGAATAGTCACCCTTGCTGAGGTATACAACCACAGGACTTCACCTTCTACGTCAAATTGTCTTCTCCCACATCATAGCTATTCCCTTGCTTGCTTTTCTGTCTTGTTATACTATCTGGGTATAACAAAACGTTGTGTCATTCGTAAGAATCAAAGGATAAATACAATTCAGCTGCCCATTTTGGGTTGGCCACAACGTATTTAAAATATTCGCCCCCTGGCCCATGTCAGGACGTGGTCCTTGTGCCCTCAGGTTTAGAGACAACATTCACACCAAAAGAGAAGGACGGTGTACAGCAGCATTTCTGTTTCCTGAAAAAAAATGTTAAGGACATGTTAATTAGGTAGGTCCATTTGCAACTGCACAAGGACTTTAAGGAAACCCATCGTGAAAGAAAAAAAAGGAAAACCGTCATCGCCGTTACCTGACCCACGCTCTGACAGGGCTCATACATTATTGAACTGCCTTCTGCCACAGGACACAGATTAATTACCGACTGCTTAATTGTATCTTTCTTTCCATTTAGTTACATAATTCTGAAGTGTTTGTTGGACATCCGACGCAGGGCATCTCCAGTAACGGTGGCACAGAACACAGAAAAGGGAAGAAGAAAAACCGCGCAGCACCAGAGCTGTCATGCAATAAATCAAATCCGTGGACATTCACAGAAACGGTCATTTGATTAGTGTAGGGTTTATTATGGGTACAGCACACAGCCTTGTTGTAGTTCACGTGTCATTCTGTTTACCAGGGTTGCTGGCAGAATGAGAGATGTGCTTAAAACCATGTGAATCCCGAGTAACGTGGAATGTGAATACATGTGTAATATAAAAACCAAGGCTTCTATGCACACTACATTCAAGCTGAATGCAACTCAGCATAACACTCAGTTCATTGAAGTAGTTGTTCTGTATACTGTCAACTAATATAGTAATATAATAATAATAATATAATATAAATGTAGCAATGTTACTTTGTTTTCTTCAGGGTGAGGTTATTTTTTTTTTACAGTAAGTGTACATTATGAAACATCCATTAATCAATCAATCAATTTATTTTTATGAAGCACTTTTCCCATGTTTCCATGTCACAAAGACACTTTACATACAGAAAAATACAATGCCTCCTAATACAAGACAACGTTTTTTGTATGACAGGTGGAACTGTGGCATTATATCCAAATACGAATGTATTCAAAGGATTAGCAAATGTGAGTGTAAGTGTGGGTGCATGTGTGTTTGAGAGGGTATGTGTGTGTGCGTGTATATGTGTGTATGTGTGTGTGTGAGAGAGAGAGTGTGTGCATGTGTGAGTGTGAGTATTTGAGAGACTATGTGCGTGTGCCTGCATCTGGTTGTGTGTGAGGGTGTGTGTGTGTGTGTGTCTGTGTGCCTGTGTGTCAGGGCGTGAGGGTGTGTGTGTGTGTGTGTGTGTGTGTGTGTGAGGGCGTGAGGGTGTGTGTGTGTGTATGTGTGTGTGTATGTGAAGGCGTGAGGGTGTGTGTGTGTGTCTGTGTCTGTGTGTGTGTGTCTGTATGAGTGTGTGTGTGTGTGTGTGTATGTGTGTGTGAGGGTGAGTGTGTGTGTGTGTATATGTGTGTGTGAGGGTGTGTGTGTGTGTATGTGTGTGTGTGTGTGTGTGTGTGTGTGTGAGTGTGAGTGTGTGTGTATGTGTGTGTGTGTGTGTGAGGGTGAGTATGTGTGTGTGTGTGTGTGTGTGTGTGTGTGTGTGTGTGTGT
>JAOYSI010003919.1:0-14727 GCA_025775065.1 Hiodon alosoides
GTGTGTGTGTGTGTGTGTGTGTGTGTGTGTGTGTGTGTGTGTGTGTGTGTGTGTGTGTGTGTGTGTGTGTGTGCGGTGAGGGGAGACGGAGTGTGTCTGGCTGGAGGACAGAGCCTCCATCAGTTATTTCCTGCCGCAGAGCTGCACAGAATCAGCGGAATTCAGGAGAGCGTGCTCCAAAAGAACATGTGACTGCAAGATGCTTTAGCATACTCTGTGACAATCACACAGAACCTTGTGCGGGCTTTGCAGCCTGCAGAGTGTAAAAGAGACGTGTGGCTCAACGGCGACTAGGATTGGAGGAGGCAAATTGCACTTCCTCACCCTCACCGTGTGTGGTGGCAGAATTCAAAATGCCTTTATGCAATAGGTGACTCTACAAGTTGGGGAGAAAACAGTAAAAGTGACTTGAAGCAATTCCGCAGTCCAAAGGGACAACATAACGCTGTAAATGTGGAGTCATTGAGCTATGAAAGCCTCCTCCTGTTTCCGCAGTTTCCCTACAGAGTGGACGTTCCCTTGGTGACGCTGTCTGTCGACGCTGAGTGGACCAAATTTTCGGACGCCACCGTCAAATTCAAGGTGGCTCCTGCTTTTTCACGGAGTTCCTGGGACTGGATTGGGCTGTACAAGGTAACCAACGGAAACCGGGCTAACAAATATGTGAAAGAAAGAAAACAAAGAAAAAAGTAGGTGTGGCCTCCCATGTGGCTCAGTTGGTAAAGGCGTTGCCCGAGCGTAGCCTAGCATCTCGCTTTCGCCGCCGGCATCCCGGGCACTTGCAGACGGGCAGACTGTCGAGGGGGATGCGTCTCTCATCCAGTCTTTGCTGAGCCTTTCCTGCTGGCCATGCAGCATGCAGACCGTAAGAGAGCCCGGCGATCCGAGGAGATCCGTAGTGCTGCTTCACCTCCATCCAGGGGTGTGTGTGTGAAAGGATCTGTAGCGTCGAGCGCAGATGAGTGGGCACAGTTCGGGACGCTGCGCTGCGATGCAGGTCGGAGTCCGAGCCAGTGAAGTGTAACACCTGTGTCTCCAGGTAGGATTCAGACACCAGAAGGACTACGTAGCGTATGTGTGGGCCAGGCAGGAGGAGTGCGATCACGTGGCTCAGGAGCACCAGGTAGGGGTGTTGGCAGAGCGCTTCGGCGTTTTCCCCTGCACACAGACGCACAGAAACGCGCTGGCACTTGTGCTACACCGAGGTAACTCTGTCTCTCCCTCCTTGGCTGCACACAGGTCACCTTCTCCGAGGAGGATTTGCCCAAGGGCTCGGGGGAGTACATATTGGGCTACTTTAGCAACAACACGAACACAATCGTGGGACTGACGGAACCCATCCAGGTCACATGCCTTTCCCTTAGACGTCACCCCCATCGGTTTCCCTTAGGAAGCCCTGGGGCTCTTCTCTGTGCCGGCTTTTTAATCTCTTCTCTCACTAGGACCAGAGGTCACCTGTCATGTCTCCTCAGCACCTTCAGTCTAGCTCAAAGAGCCGTCCTGCTCTCCCCTCCTCGCAGATTGAGTTGCCGTCCCCCAGCCCGAAGGCCAGTCCCCTCTGCAGCTCGGACAGCAGCTCGGAGGATGACAGCACCCTGGTCCTGCTTCAGCCCAAAGCCCGCAGCCCCAGCCCGAGCTCGGCTAAGCAGCGCCGATCCGGTCGGAGCCCGAGTCCAGCGCTGCCCAAGCTGCAGGGTCTCAACCTGCGGCCGCACTCCCGAGACAGGGTCAACCGCAGCACCTCGCCCTGCGCCTCCTCCTCCTCCTCCTCCACCGCCAAGAGGGAGCGCCTCGTCTCCCCGGAATCGCCACCCTCTCCCTCAAATGGCCCAGCCCGCACCCGCACCCCGGGGACCCCCGGCATCGAGGTTAGCACTCCCGAGGCCTTGATCGCCGCCATCATCGGGGAACACATACCCCCCCAGGGCCTTCGGATTGGGGTGAAGCCGGCAGGCGAGCCTGGGGATGCGAGGTTGTGACAGGCCCATCAAGTGGTGCCATCACGCTCTCCCCTGGCCGTTTGTGGCTATGATTTTAATAGTAGCGTCCACTAGAGCGGACTGATAAGTGTGCTTGTGTGCGTTTTTATTCAGACAGAGGCGTATTCCTTCCCCCTGGTTTCTGACGAAAGTCAGGACTAAAACGAGTCTGCAGAGTAACGCTGTTCTGATCTGGGACCGTGCTTGTGCGCATTCTACTGACACCCACTCTGGTCCATGGTTATACCAGACCAAAAGCTATATCTGCACTCTTTGTAAAATGATACTGCACAATTGTCAAAAATGTAAATATTTTAAAGATAAGACAAATAGAGAACGTAACGATTTAAGGTAAGATAACATTTGGCTGCTTGCAGAAATACTGAAAAAAGACAGCCCTGTGTGCATTGGACATTTGTCCCCTGACATCTGAATAGTGAAGGTGAAGTCATGTGGAAAAAGTAACCAGAAAATTACAGGATACCCGTGGCTATCAGGTCTGACGCCATTGGTGTTTCTGTGAACCAGCCAGCTATTGTCAAGAGCCCCTGGTGTTATTGGCTGGAGACTAGGGGCCTATCAGGGCCTTGTATTGCTAATGTGTGTAATTATAAGAAACATTTACCAGCTCTCATCAAGGGCAGCTGCCCCAGAGGTCATCTTCGCGTTGTGCTTTCTGCCTTACATTTGTTCTTCCTCTGCGTCCAGTAAGCAGAATGTGAGATACCTCCAGAGAAAGAGTTTATTGTGTGTGTGCGTTTGTTTGTGTCCAGGATGTTATAGCTATGTGCTGACCTTTAGCACCTGCGTGGGTTAGAACACATGGAACGCACAGATACAACAAAAGACAATCATCGGTTACAAAAAAACAAAAACAAAATCGATCATATATTACCATATATTTCCTATTATAAAGATAAACTGTGTGGTAGAAATCTTCAGAACAAAATATCGTTTCCATTTTATTTTATTTTATTTTTTTATTGATTTTCTTTCCTTTTTGTTTTTATCATGTTTACCTTATTTCTGCCAGCTACAGCGTTTATAAAGATGAATTACTTCCTGAATCCATTCAGTACAAGCTTCGGGTAAAGAAAGGCCCATTAGTGTGGTAATGCATTGCTCTAAAACAGGCCCACTTCCTGCCATTAAAACAGTGTGGCTCTAAAATCAATGACAGTCGGTCTGCATGTCAGAGAGGCCTAACCTTAGTTAATACCCGTCTGTATATATGAGAAAAGTGGAATCTACGTTGCTTTGAATATATTTATTAGCCTGTTCTCCTAGGGACAGTCACAGTTCTCCTGACAGAAGAAGTGGACCGGCTGGCCAGTCATTGTGGGCCAATGAAAAGGATCACAGAAAAACACAGTCATCGCAGACAAATACAGTCATCAGAGACAAACACAGTCAACGCAGACAAACATAGTCATCAGAGACAAACACAATCAGAATGATCAATTTACTACAACTCATCACAGACTGACACAGCCAGAATAATGAAATACAAAATAACACAGAGATGGCTCAGCCTCCACTGGGCAGTATGAGAGAAGATTATAGGTAACTTACAGCTACAGGAGGCAGTATGGGGGAAGGTAATTGGTGATTACCAGATCAAGGTCAGGAGAAGAAATGAACCTATGAACCAGATCATTTTATCTGCAGGTAACCAAACAACATAAAGAGGAATTGGATATTGAAATATAAGGTCCCTCATATTTAAACCATAATTGGTCGAAGAAAAGCAGGAGATGCTGAGATGGTGAGGTGTGGTCTCATGCACTAGCGGGAAGGAGACTTAATTATAAAGCGCGCTCTCCCCCCAAAAAAATAACAGGCCAAACCACCAGAGGGCAGTGTGCTCCTTAGCCGAAGCTGTCTGACAAAAAAAAAAAAAAACCTGTTCCATGTGCTCACGGTTCCATGTGTTCCACTCCCACAAACACTGTGACGTTAGTTAAGTTTTCACGTGATAAACTGATGGTACTAAATTTGCAAGAGGAACCAAAAAAACATTCTGAGAGTTATTTTTATTTCGCAGGAAAAAATACTTGAAAACCTTATGCAGATGAGTCCGATAATGAAGCCAGAACTACAGACCGAATTGAAATAATATTTTATTACTTTATGGTACTGATAAGTCATTACCGATATATGTAGCGTATGCCTTAGCTCAAGCTAAAATAGCTCTCTGATGCAATGAGTGTGCCGATTTTGCGATTCCATGCTCTGGGAGGCAGACGGGTAATAATTCTATGCCAGGACTCGAGGGTACAGTGAAACTAGTCCCAGCCTCTCTGCTCACAGAGAACCCCAGGTTAAGCCATACCTAGGGAAAGGACTGCTTGCTAGAGGACACGGAAGAAAATAAAATAAAATACCAGCGAGCCGAGTGCTGGAGCCCCTCGCTAACGCCTCAAATCTTGTAGTGTGAACCAGCTCCACCAAGCAGGGACGTACTCTGAGCCACTCTGAGGATCTGACAATACTGCTTTCTTGTTCAAAGAAACTTTTATATCTTTAAGAATTTTACAATGTAGGTATTTTTAACATATATTCTAGCCACTACATATATATGTGACAGTAATGACCGTTTATAATGTTAATTGTGTCATGCAGCCTCTGGGACAAGCCCAGACTGCCTTGCTACCAGTGGGTACACACCCACTTCCAGGACTTCACTTTCACACCTGAGGTTTAGGCAATGAGGCCACACTCGGGTGCTGATAATTAAAATAACTTTTTAAAAAGACAGCTGCGAGTAGACAGAGGCTTTTGCTTAGGGCCGAAAAGTCTGAGATTTTTTTTTAGCTTGGTTGTTGATGGGTATCTGTTTCTTTCTTTCAATGCTTTGACAGGCTGAAAAGTCTGGTTATTTTTATATTTTACCAAAAGTATGTTTTCCTTTGGTTAATATTTTGTTCTTGCTGCACTTTAGTCTGAGAACATGGTGAATAAAATAAACTAAACTATCACTGTAAACTATCACTCCGCCTCCCTGTGTCTGATCACTCCCGGACCTGGCACACCTGATGCCTCCATACAGGTGCGTCCTGCATGTGAAATAGGTACATCCCTCAGCAGCACTGTGGTCATGGGAGATATTAACCTACCCTCTGGGAACCGCAGGAAAAGCTAGCTGGGCCTCTTTGATGGTAAATGAGGTGTAATACCTGGTGTGTACCTGATCCATCTTTCTGCCGTTTACACCCAGTCGGTGAATAGCCTTATGGATATTTGATACCTCCATCTGCAAACAGCCTCCTCAGCCTTGTTAGGACTCTTGGGTTGAAAGTTAGGTAATCCTGCAGCTCTGTAGCCTGTTATAAAAGAGAGAGGTTTTGTAACAGGCGGAGGAACGTTTTAATAATTTTTGTTATTAAAGAGAGAGGTTTTGTAACCGGTGGAGGAACGTTTTAATAATGTTTGATATTAAAGAGAGTAGTTTTGTAACCAGCGGAGGAACGTTTTGCGATGGCAAACTCTGAACAGACTCAGGGTTCAGGGCAGATTTTCCCAAGCTAAGTCAGAGCAATGGAATGATTCTTTTTACCGCTCTGAAGTTCCTCCGGAGTGGTGGTTAAGGAATTGGACTTTGTAACCAGTAGGCTGAAGGTTTAAATCTCTGGACAGGTACCGCAATTGTGCCATTAAGCACGGCACTTAGCATTTTTAGATATTCAGGCCAACAGATATAATGCAAACTTATTGAGAGGAAATAGTTATGTAAAGTGAGTTGGGCCTGGAAAGAACAGCTGCAAGGCAACAAAATAATGCAATACTGTGATAATGAGCAGGGCCTCCACTAATGCTACCACATGAACATGTACCACACGTAACATTAACCGTAACACATGTACCAAATGTACAATCAATCACAACTATAATACAATACAGAGTTAAACACCGGCAAATGTGTTCATCTGCATCCACGCACACAGACAAACATCCACACACACACACACACACACAGACAAACATCCACACACACACACACAGACACACACACACAGACAAACATCCACACACACACACACACAGACAGACAAACATCCACACACACACACACAGACAAACATCCACGCACACAGACAAACATCCACGCACACGCACACAAACATCCACACACACGCACACACAGACATGCACACAGAAAAACATCCACACACACACAGACACGCACACACAGACATGCACACAGAAAAACATCCACACACACACAGACAGACACACACACACACACACACACACACAGATGGGCCAAAGGCCTCCATTATCCAAATGTTGGTCCCACTTCAGATCCAGTCACCCCTGCCCCACCTACGGATGAATACCCTACTTCCCTACTATTCCATACAGATTGCACCTTGAACCTTATTTCTAAACTACTGCCGTACATGTCTATCTACCACACCTCCCAACATACCTCACTGTACCCCTACACACCCCCATCTGCCCCTACGCCATTGGCTTCCAACCCCGCTCTGTTAACTGTCCACCCCCGCCCCCTCTTCATGGACTGTGCTTAACTTCGGCTCGGAAACGGTTAACAGTGGGCCGAGATTTGGATTACACTATTAATCCACCCTACTTTGGGCCTCTGTCTGATCAGGATTGGATTAGACCCTCTGGGATACTTAAGACTGGTTTAACAAAATATGTGAAAGGTTTTTGTAAATGCGAATCTTGCTGCTGACGCACTTGTCTATCCGCTGAATAAGCAGCCCTAATTAATCATGCATGCAACTTAGCATAATTAGCCTCGTGTATATATATATATATATATATATGATATAAATGAATCAACAATAATTATAAGAAGAAGAAGACGAAGGTGAAAGGCTACGTTACTGTTATACTAATAAATAATACACCTTTATTTAATCATTTTATCATGATTTCATGATGTCTTTAATACACAATATACACAACGTTCTACACGAAAAACTCAATGGAATAAATACAATACATATACAGTATAATAAATATTCTTAATGACCAAGGATTTGGAAAAAAATGTAATTACTTTTTATAAATGATCTCACTTTCTTGTGACCATAGTAGTGCAAAATAATTGCAAGGTTTTAATTATCAGTCAATTTAAGAAGGTTAAAAAAAGGTGATATTGTTGCTCTGGTTACGACAATAGCACCTGGGTAAGATTTCAGCACGTCCTGTCACCAGTAGGCTCCATGCAGCACTGCTAAAACAAAGCGTTCCTCAGTTGCCCTGCTCTTGGCAAAGAGCGGGTGTATGCTGCGGGCCTTCAAACAAACCGTCTCGCCCATTCTCTGGGTTTGGGCGGAACAGGAGCCTGCAAGGGGGTTCACGGGAAACAGACGCAGACGCTACATTAGCCCTGGCAGGCGGAGTGCACTGCAAGGTCTGAATGAGAAAAGCTACACTTCACTTGCACCCAAATCCTAAGCCAGGCATCCGATTAGTGGGGATGACTGGTAAGGGGGGTTGGGGGGGGGGGGGGGTAGTAAGGCCCCCTTTTTTCAGGGAATTGAGGTGATGTGGGTTTGAGGGGAGAGGGGGTGTCAGGTGACAGAGTCATGTGCCCGAGGTGAAGCCAGCAAAGTGTTGAGTCATTACAGCAGGAGTCCCTACAGGTGAACCTACACTGAACTCTCCCTACAGGTGAACCTACACTGAACCAATTAACCAGCAAGTAAAGGCCTGGGGGGGGGGTTGTATGTAAAGGTGATGCACGATAATTTCATTACGATAGTGTGTTTGGGTTCTTCTGTGTTGCCTGTCTCTCTTGGCGTCTACTTCTGTCTGTCCGGGTTGTCATGCCAGCTTTGTGATATACGCAGCAGAAGTATAACAGTGACACTCCTACTTCTTCCTCAGTACGTGGGGAGTGGGGATCATATGGTGTATGTGTGCTTTTGTGAGTCTTGTGTACGGCAATATGTAGGCCACAAGGCAGACATGTTGAGCACAATAATCCACTTATCATCTGGCCGAGTAGCATCAGGCCTTACAGTGTCGTTCGATTATAGCGCTGCTATGTCCAGGAACAATCCCTTTCTGTGCCACTTGTCCCAAGTCTCTGCCCAATGGCTCCATAAAGATAAAGACAGGGTGGGCGGATGGGCTTCCTCCGGCCGGCAGGAGCCGGAGTGCCAGGTAACGGAGTGAAAATGCCAATTTAGAAGACTCACTTTCATTGGCTTGCTTCGGCACAGTAGTCACCTTCAGGCGCCACGCAGGACTAGCCTATCCCAGCGGTTTAGCCTAACCGCTGATACGCACTGAATGTGTGAGAATACATTAATCCCAGGGGCGCTGCTGACCCATCGTGTCACAATACAATGGCGTTCCAATACAGGCTGAGCGAGGTAGGAGGTGTAGTGGTTAAGGTGACAGGCTTTTAACCAAAGGGTTGTTGGTTCAAGTCCCAGCCAAATACCCTTGAGCGAGGTTGTTCACTTAACCTGAATGGTTTCAGTAAAATATCCAGCTGTATAAGTGGACGGATGTAGAAAGTTGCTTTGGATAAAAGCGTCTGCAAGAAACTAAATTGTGAATTGTAGGTAGGGGAGACACAGGCAGAAATCACAGTCACTAACAACAGAAACCCACATATATATATAATTATCCCATACCACACTTTCCCAAGCCTCTGTAGTTTCTGTTTTCGTTGCCTGTCAGTTCCCCTAAAAACACCTCACTACCCCTTCCCTGACATACTCCATGGCTATTACCACCAGACCAGAATCATGGCTGTAAAATAAGGTTAATAAGGTTGAAAGCAATTACACAATAATAATGAATACAGGGCATGATTAAACCTGATACCGAGATCAGAACCTTCACAAAACCCACAACTCGTATCAATATAATAAATATTTCATATGTATATAATACAATATCCAATTTGTATTATAAAATAATAAATACAATTTATACCGTTCATATTTTAAAAATAAGTATACTAAACTTTGATCAATTTCTTATAAGCAAAAAGAATAGATATTTAAAGTATTACCCCATCGGAAATCTAGATAGAATGGGTGAGGTTTCCCTTTCATCACATACTCCGACAGCCAGGTTATAAATCGATGCCATTGAGCCCAGAAGTTCAATCGCCAAGGTTACCTTAAACTTAGTGTACAAAATTCAATGAGAAGTTAAGAAGTTAAACAATCTTTGTCACTTTCATAAAACAAACCAGAAACTTTTTATTATTACACAAACTATTACAAATATGAGGAAATTACGGCCACACTGCTGATACCAAACGGGTGTTTACAATATAAAATATTAGCAATGTCAGTCTGTAGGACACTCGCATTAAAGGCTGGCCTTATGCAAGTCAGTGTTTGCGAATTCTGGTCCCATCCTGGATGTTGAAGTTTATGCACCCAAATTCAGTGTTAGGATATCCTACTAATAACTCAGCATACGAACAAGATTGTGAACGTCAGGCACGTAACCTAAGCAACTATGCAGCTAGCTAAGCACCTAAAGTTCAAAATATTTAACGATGGGTCGTTTATTAGAACACAGTTTAATTAAACATCATTTTATTAATTTGGTGTGTTCATTTTTCTTGGCACAGCACGCTAAATAAGGACTTTTCCGCGGTATTGCGACAGGAAGTAAACTCACTCGCAGGCCACGGGGTAACTCGGGCTGCCGCTCCGGTACGCGCCTGAGTGACGTCAGAAATCTCTCGGAAGCTAAATAAATACTGGTACAGCTGCCAGAACCGGCACATTTTATTGGGGTTCCTCGGCTGTCTTGTGTTGAGCACGGCATCTGAATTTAATTTCTTTGAAATAAAATATATTTATATATAGCTAGTTGAGCCTATGTGAAAGGACCGAAATCTCAAGCGTGTGGAATATTTAATCACCTAGTCTCGGTTTTCTGAAAAGGAAAAATATGAACGGCCAGATAAATGGTTTTTATAATTCTCTCATCGAGGAAGACTGTTTTTTATTCACTTCGGAGTCAGTTGGAGAAGGGCATCCAGGTAAGGATATGTCGCCAACATCGATAGGTTTATTGTTTTTTACCTGAAAGATATTCTAGAATGAAGTGACTGCTCAGAGCGCCGTATAGCTAAAACCACGCGTGTCGCGGCGACTCTGACTTGCTGTCTTTACCCAATTTAGTTAATAACTAGGCCAAAGATTATCTTGGTAGCTGGTAAGCAAGTTGGTCTTTTACCTCTGTTTCCACTTGAACGTGAAATTACTCACGAGTTTACTAGTCGTACCTACTGGTTTACCTCGGTTAAACGCATTACGGGATGTAAAAAAAATGTTTTAGCGGGCAATTGGCTTGCTGCGGCGAGAACGCTACGGTAATGGATGAGTCGTCCACGTGAGTTCTAAGCTGATGGGGACACGCGGACTGCATACATAATTCTCTATTAATACAATTATAATATCGCATTCATAGGCAATACCTTTTAGTGGCATCGATGTAGCTACACAATTTTTTACGCCGACAAACTTATGTTAATGAGGTTACGAACTAGACTGCGATTTTGTTGGATCGCAATTTTCATTCGGGTTTGTTACGGGATCACACGAGAATGTATTCCCCTCTGTGTACATTTGAACCCTACCAGTAACGGATCACCATGACTGTCAGACGGAGAGTCATGGCCGAACTCTCACACACACACATACGCAAAGACGCATGGGGTGCTATGCAACGCCTCCAGCTAGAACCCCTCCCAGTAAGAGCCTTTACCAGTATTGGCCGTGTGTAGTGTTATCTGCGGCGTTCGTCTGTGCTAGGATGGCCGTGTTTACGATACGTCAATCCGTTTCTTAAATTGCTTGTTAATGTATTTTTGAATAAAATTGGTGTGTTTTTTTTTATTTTTTTATTCAGTATTCAGATATTCAGTAAATAATTGGCTTAATGGCACGAATATTGCGGTGATAAGAAATGTCCCCACATTTTCCATGGCTAGGGTAGACACATCGCTCCGAATTATTCGGACGCTTTGAGACAAACTGGGATATAAAAATTCCTAGAAACGGAAAATAATTCGCGTTCAAATAAGCTCCATATTGGCCATGATTAGATTATGCTGTGTGCCGCAAGAAGTCTCACTGAACAGCCATTTATTAGAAATGGCCAAGTTAACCAATCAATAGAGCTGGATGATGTTGTCAGTAGATGTTATTATATTTGCCTAATATTGGAGATTAAGAAACAGGAAATGGACTGACTGCATAATTAATGGTTTAAGCACCATTAGTGGTTGTAGCTAAGGATGGTTAATTAAACCTTGGTTCATTTCTATTAAGCGGCAAGTTTGAAATCCTGTTCTGTCTGAGTGTCTGGGTAATCCTATCCTTGGCGGTGAAGTGATGGGGGTCAGATTGAGAGGGGCGATTTGCATGCCTATGAATACATGTAGGTGTAAATTTAGCATGCAGCGATGCTATTGGGCAGCGCTGCAGAATTATGCGGCTCTCCGTTTCCAGATTTGGGCCTTATTATGGGTTTCCCGTCTCCAGGGAAGTGACCAGGAGGAACTCCTCTGGCAGTTGTTGTTTTTGTTGTAATTATGGATCCAGTTCTCACACGTGGCATGTATGACACGGTTAAACAGCTCTGTGTGGTCCGGGGGGAAATATATATACCTTATGTCTCCCCCCCCCCCCCATGAGTATGAGAGCAACTCCCAGAACATAACTGCCCTTGCAGCTGTTGTAGACTTGAGTGACAGACCTCTGATCTCCGCTACTCTGTGTCTTGTGTGTATTTATATTTATGTATATGTCCTTATGGGCCTGGCGCTCTTCACGAACACGCTCGGTAACGCACAGGGAATCTTGCTGAATGAGCCGGCGCGTTGGACGCGGCGAGGGGAATGAGACGCCGGGCGGCGTTCCCGTAGCGTTTGCCCTTGAACGTGTTTTTGGTTCTGTTCTGTACAGATAAGATCTGCGACCAGATCAGCGACGCCGTTCTGGACGCTCATCTGAAACAGGATCCCGATGCCAAGGTGGCCTGTGGTGAGAAACTGCTGCCCTTTTACAGGCTGACGCAACTTCCTGCTGCCCGTCAATCTTCTCAAGCCAAAACCTAATGGCATTGTCCTTAAGGCTGACCACAGTGGTTGGGTTTATACTGTGTTTTGTAGATGGCTGTGGGTAGCATTGGTATTGTATGTCAGGAACCCGGTGGTTAGTCCATTGATTGGTTACCAAAAGGGTCAAAGGTCAGTGTTTTTGGTCTCCCCAGAGACTGTTGCCAAGACGGGGATGATTCTGCTGGCGGGGGAGGTGACGTCTCGCGCCTCTGTGGACTACCAGAAGGTCGTCCGTGAGACCATCAAGCACATTGGCTACGACGACTCCTCCAAAGGTGCTGACTTTGACTCACAATGGACAGAACGTGTCGTCTCATGTTGTCCTACATCCTGCTGTGGCTATGTCGTCTGCTTACCTGGCTACTGCGCCACACCATTTCGGCTTCCCTGTGATCTGGGCTCAACTTTCAGTCCTCCCGTCTCGCCAGGTTTCGATTACAAGACCTGCAACGTGCTGGTGGCCCTGGAGCAGCAGTCTCCCGACATCGCCCAGGGCGTTCATCTGGACCGCAGCGAGGAGGACGTCGGTGCTGGCGACCAGGTGAGGGCGCTGCAGCGGGGTTTGCGCGGGTGCAGAGAAGCGGGTGACGGGCTCGTTCGGGTGTCCTGACTCTGCCTGACTCTGCAGGGCCTCATGTTTGGCTACGCCACTGACGAGACGGAGGAGTGCATGCCACTCACCATCGTCCTCGCCCACAAGCTCAACGCCAAGATGGCCGAACTGCGGCGCAACGGGACCCTGCCCTGGCTGCGACCGGACTCCAAGACCCAGGTGGGCCTCGTCTACGTGGCCCAGAAGCCACGCCCTTTCTCTTCGCCCACAGCTGAAGGCAATCCTGTCTTTGCCCCCGTCCACAGGTGACGGTCCAGTACCGGCAGGACCGCGGCGCCATGTTGCCGGTGAGGGTCCACACCATCGTGGTCTCGGTGCAGCACGACGAGGACGTGTGCCTGGAAGAGATGCGCGACGCGCTGAAGGAGAAGGTGGTGAGAAGCGTGGTGCCCTGCGTCTACCTGGACGACGACACCGTCTACCATCTGCAGCCCAGTGGCCGCTTCGTCATCGGGGGCCCCCAGGTGAGGCTGAGCAGGGGCGGGTTAAACGCATGAATCTTCCTTTGTTGCTGTTGCTGGCATTGAATTGTCAGCTCCACATCCCAAGCTGTTGTTACCTGAAAGGCCAAGCGAGGCCGTGGTATTTACTGGGCCCACACTAGCAGGGGACTACATTTTTTAATTGCATCCCCCCCCCCCCGTCCTGCATCAGGGGGACGCTGGCCTGACCGGGCGCAAGATTATCGTGGACACCTACGGGGGCTGGGGGGCCCATGGGGGCGGGGCTTTCTCTGGGAAGGATTATACCAAAGTGGACCGTTCGGCTGCCTACGCTGCCCGCTGGGTGGCCAAGTCCCTGGTGAAGGCTGAGCTTTGCAAGCGAGTTCTGGTGCAGGTGAGGGGGTTGCGGTGCGGGCGTGGGGCCGGTTCCGTCACTGTGATTTACAAAGCGGGGGGTGGCGGCTTGAGAGTAATCCAGAGACTCTGTGCTGTGGTCATGGCTGTCTGTGTCCGATGTCAGGTGTCCTATGCCATCGGCGTCTCCCACCCTCTGTCCATTTCCATCTTCCATTATGGGACGTCCCAGAAGAGCGAGAGGGAACTGCTTGACATCGTCAAGAACAACTTTGACCTCCGACCTGGGGTCATCGTCAGGTAGAGTTCTTGTCTTCGATGTGGTTTAATGGCCTGTTTTAAATTTAATCGTCGGTCTGTGGTCCTTCAGACATGGGTTTGGTTTAAGCACGACTTGCTGGTGTGAGGGAACTTGTGGAGACCAGACAGCTGGTGTAGCAGTTAAGGTGACAGAAGCTTGTAACCATAGGCTGTGGGTTCAAGTCCCACCTCAGCTCTGGTGTCCCTGCCCCAGGTACTAAATCTGAAGAACTCCGTCAGTAAATGCATTCAGCAGTGGATTGTTTGTTTTATTTTTTGTTCTGTCCTGCTCAGTCGTGTTAAAACCAAACCTGAGCTAAACTGCGGCTGTCGTTTGTCCGTTCCAGGGATCTGGACCTGAAGAAGCCCATTTATCAGAGGACTGCTGCCTATGGTCACTTCGGCCGCGAGTCCTTCCCCTGGGAGGTGCCCAAAAAGCTAAAATACTGAGCCGGTCATGTGCTCCTTCACAACCCCCCCCCGGGCCAGTGGGCGTGTACTACAGAGAAGCCTACAAGGCCATGAAGGGGGGGGGTTGGCCACTCCTACACTCTCACATCCCTCCACATAACGGCAATATGTTAAAAGGTGCATACTCCCTAACCCTCGCTCTGCCCTCCTTATTCTCCTGAGTGTGAGGAACTCCTGTTAGTTTTCTTCCCGTGGGTTAACACCAAAGTGTACAGGAGAAGCTTTGGCAGGTGACGTTAAACCCACAGGAAACCCCTCGCGATTCTTCTGTCGTTTAGGCCCAAGTCAGAAACATTCTTCAGGGGGTGGGGCCACGCCTTGTTGGGAGGCTCTCTGAGCGTCGTAAGTCACGTGTTTGTGTAGAAGTTCCTGTCGTCCAGCAGAGAGCTTCTGCTACGCGTGCCGCCCTCCTCTGCCGTGTGTGTGTGTGTGTGTGTGTGTGTGTGTGTGTGTGTGTGTGTGTGTGTGTGTGTGTGTGTGTGTGTGTGT
>JAOYSI010003920.1:0-14727 GCA_025775065.1 Hiodon alosoides
TGATAAAAATTACAGACCTCTACATGCTTTGTAAGTGGGAAAACCTGCAAAATCGGCAGTGTATCAAATACTTGTTTCCTCACTGTATCTGTTTAGAGCGGTATTTAAAAAAAATTAATTACAAAAGATTAATTCAAAATATTTTTTTTTTTTCCCTTAGATGGTGTTCATACCCTGACCTGTGCCGTCATGCTCCTGAACACGGACCTGCACGGACATGTATGAATCTTCCGTGTTTCTATCTCCTTCTCAGACGTGTACTGTATGTGCTTCTCCGGTCCTGTGAATGTTCGTTCCTTTCATGGATAAATGATGATGCGCGTGTGTGCGCGTGTGTGTGATATATATAAAAAATGGAAATCCCCCCAGTAGTTTCACTTCCTTGCCGTTCTAAAACAAGAAGAGCTGCCGTTTCTTTGCTGTGCCGTAAAGCCCCCAGCATTTCTAAAACATACAATTTTAAAAGGCATGTCCAATTTGTATATATTTAATTTGTTTTTGTGGCATGCATTACATATTGTGGGCTGCTCATGCGGTGTACTTTAGTAAATGGTTTAAGAACCCCTGCCCTAGGTGTTCTGGGATTGCTTGATTTATACCATGGACCGATAAGCCTACAGAGTTACAGTTCCTTGTGGGTCTTTTCTGCTCTTACACGCTGTCCTGGTGTCCTCTCTAACACAAGGTGCTTCTGAATCCACTCAGATTCTAACTCTCTCTTTGTTGATGTCTCAAGTGTTGTTTCTCTGCTCCTGGATTCTTACAGTCTAGGTGGTAAGTGTATATCCTGTCTGTTAGCCTTTCTCCAAAATGACAATAAATAATAATAATAAAATTTGTACTTAGTTTATTATTATTAACCAGAAGATGGAGAATATTGATAACAATTGAATTCCTCTCAGAAGTTTACTGCCCTCTAGTGTCTCATTGCAGTGCAACAGTTTGTGTGAACATGATGTCTCTCAGGAAAGGAGACTGCCACATTCACTCTGTTAATAAGACTATTTTTCTAGTTTTTTATTTAGGGAAAGTGTGGGGGGGAACTATTTAAACTACTTAAAAGCTAACCAAATATGTATATTAAATGTAGGAGGCAGTAGACACTGCCATATGTTATTCAGTGGCAACGTTGAGGTTATTCTCAGTGTTCTCTGTGGCCCAGCTGCATCTCTGAGTTTTGATCAGGATCTGTCTCAAGTCTCTATTTTTGAAATAATAAAAGATCAAGTGATCAGTCCCCCTTTTGGAAGGTTTCATCTTGAGGCCAGGTTAACTCATGGAAGGGTGGTGGTTGGAGAAGGTCAAAATTGTTCTATTGAAGATACTCAAAAGCTTTGCTGGAGTAAATTTCCCCTCTTGATCATATTATGTATCTGGTTTTGCAAATCAGGGCAACAATGATATAAAATGATCATTTTAGCTTTTTCATTAATATCACCAGTATCTGACCTGATGGTTGTCAGCGAGGATCAGGAGGAGCTGGTGTCTGAGGGCCCCTCACTAGAACCATGTTAACCCATGTCTCTGTGCGTTTTCCGCATGTGTGCATTACAGAACATCGGGAAGAAGATGTCCTGCCAACAGTTCATCTGCAACCTGGATGGGATGAATGATGGGGGCGACTTCCCAAAAGACTTGCTGAAGGTCCGTGTCCTTATTATCAATGTTGTTGTAATTGCTGTTGTCACATTAGCTTTAATTGATGGCAAACATATTTTAATATTGCAAATCTATTTATATGAGCAGGAAAGAGAGAAAGCAGAATATTCAGTTTATAGTTTTGAAATGCTTTATTGGTCCCACTTAAACCATAATAAGGGATAATACATTGATATGTAGAAGCGGGTGACAAATTTAAGGAAGAGCCAACATAGTGTCTCAATAAAGTGTTGGGCCACTGTGTGCCTTGGCATAGATTCTACAAGTCTCTGGAACTCTACTGGAGGGATGGAACCCCATTCTTCCAAAAGATATTCCCTCATTCTGTGTTTTGATGATGGTGTTGGAGAATGCGGTTCAAAATCTCCCATAGGTGTTCAATTGCGTTGATATCTGGTGACTGTGAAGGCCATAGCATTTGATTCATATCCTTTTCACACAAAACCATTCAGTGACCCCTCATGCCCTGTGGATGGGGGCATTATCATCCTGGAAGAGACCACTCCTATCAGGATAGAAATGTTTTACCACGAGATAAGGTGATCACTCACACACTTCTCACAACTTTGTAATGATTTGCAGTGACCCTTCCCTCTAAGGGGAGAAGTGGACCCAATCCAGGAAAATGCCCCCCACTGCATAACAGAGTCTCCGGACTCCTTGCTTTAGGTTTTTTCTTGAATTTGTCACCTGTCTGTATATGATATAAATATATGATGATACGCGTTACTTCTCCTAAAAGCAGCTTTTGGTCACCTTGTAAAAGTTCAAGTCATTTTGTTCCATAAAACTCACGGAGCCCGTTACCACCCCTGTTTATAACGTCTGTTTGTCACGACTGGGCATCTCTTGCATATCGATATTATTCATTTTTTCTGGTTCTATGAAGAATTCCTGTTGCCAAGTAGATGTAAAATTAGCTGGCAGAGTGTGTGCCTCATTTCTCTCTCTCTCTCTCTCTCTCTCTCTCTCTCTCTCTCTCTCTCTCTCTCTCTCTCTCTCTGTTCAGGCCCTATACAATTCAGTAAAGGTCAAAAAGCTGGAGTGGGCCATGTAAGTTTGTTTCATTTCCACGGTCATACACTTTATATTAGGTGGATAAAACATATAGTCTATCATTTTAAATTTTATTGTAATGCATTTAAGTAGTTATGAAACTGATTTATTTTAATTGTTTTTTTTTATTGTTTTTTTTTTATTGTTGTAATTCACTGTAATTTTTAGCTTACCATCAAGAAATTATTGCATGTCACAGGAATGTTGGAATCTTCGAGAATTGGATAACACTGTATTTAAAAAGTGCCTCCATAACATTTAATAAAAGACCATTTTATGGTTTACGCTCGATTTGTGTGACAATAAAAACATTTCACCGGTGGACGTTATGCAGGAATTTGCGGAAAATTGTGGTTCAGAAAAATGTTGGGTACTGTTTTCAAATGAGTTTTTGTGCCTTTTAGTGAGGAAGAGGAAACGAGGCGCTCTCTGTCAGAACTGGTGGAGGGCGAGAGTGACTCTGGGGCGAGAAGTACACAGGTTATGGACAGCGGCAACCCCTTTGTGTCCACCCCGCTCCTGCTCAACGCTACCACATACAAGCACGGGATCCTCACTCGCAAGATCCACACCGACATGGACGGCAAGCGCAGTGAGTGAGGGGTGGGGCTGGACAGGCGTGGGAATATCTCTGGGCCGGGTCAAGCTCATCTGAGCCAGGGTTCAAAAGTGCCTCTGTTTAGCTCCTAGGGGACGACGGAGCTGGAAGAAGTTTTATGCAGTCTTGAAAGGAAATATCCTGTACCTTCAAAAGGTAAAAATTGACCCTGATTCCACCCAGGATGTGTGTGCAGAAAAGACACAGAGCACAGATGTATAAAGGAGTGTGTCCCCAAAGAAGCAGTCGGAAGACCCTCTGTCTCCCTCCTGTGGCCAGGTCAAGTATAAACCTGACAGAGACCTATCGGATGTGGACCTAAAGAACTCAGTGCGCATCCATCACGCCCTGGCCACCCCGGCCAGCGACTACAGCAAGAGGCCCAACGTGCTCAAACTGAAGACCTCTGACTGGAGGGTGTTCCTCTTCCAAGCTCCGTAAGTCCCTTTCAACCTTTTAGAGAAAATCAGTGAGTGAGTGAGTGAACTGTTCAGATGAGCCAGATATTTGTCATGAACAACCTTTTTAGCTACATCTAAACCTCTGCCTTCATAAGGGAAAAATTTAATTTATGTTCATATGCATTTTTCAAATGCATGTGTGAAAATTCGTATTTGCCTATAATGAATCCCTGGCATAGTATCTGTATTAATAACAGTGTGGTCCCCCTGGGTGCATTAGGAGCGAGGAGGAGATGATGTCATGGGTTTTGCAGATCAACGTGGTGGCTGCCCTGTTCTCTGCGCCCGCCTTCCCTGCTGCCATTGGATCAAGGAGGAAGTTCAGCCGACCCCTCCTACCTTCGTCTTCCACCAGGCTAAGCCAGGTTTGCTTTTCACTTTCTCTTTCGCACACGCACACGCACACGCACAGGCTCTCTTATGCACAGCAGCTCCGAAAACTCACAGAGAGACTTGCATAAGATATTATCTGTCGTTTTACTGTCTTCAGAAAGATTTTACACAGTACAATTTATACCCGCAATAAGTATTTTAGTTTCATCGAAAAAAATAAATGAATAAACTATTTAATGGTTTGTTGGATTTTATTGGAGCACAATACAGTATAAAGAATACCTTATTTCTAGTCGCAGAAAATACAGATTTTGTTAGGATTTGGCTGAGCATTTATAATGTATTGATGTGAGGATAGTATTTCCTCGCCCTTTTTTGACAGCAATACATCCTTTTTGCAGTGGGTTGCCATGGTAACCAATGCCTACATCTGTGCAGCTGGCTTTAAAAAAAGAATGGTCTCACACAAGCACACAAACTGTAAAGCATATATAATCTGAAAAACTGTTTCCATCAGAAAGAATATAGGTTTATATATTCTGATATATTTAGGGTTTGAACATCAAAGTGGTGCACACTGTAATTAAACATAGTATGCAATTTATATAATATTAAACGCCTGTTCAATACTATATAGTATTAATACCGACCTACGGTAAAGCACCAAAACAGATGCCCATCTGCCTCTCCTGTAGGAGGAGCAGCAGAGAGCCCACGAAAACAAACTTAAGCAGATTTCTTTGGAGTTGGAGGAACATCGCAAGAACCCCCCAGATCCGACCCTGAAGACCAGGGAGAGGGATGAGTATTGTCTGAAGGAACATTATTTGACTTATGAGGTTAGTGGTTCTTTCTCCAGCTGTAGATGTTAAAAAGTTTCTAAAGAGCTTTTCTGTCTTTCACTTTATTGGTTGTCAATATAATATAGAAGTGCTGTTAGAAGTATACTGTTTTCAAAAATTTCGAAACATCTGTTTCAAGTTGATAAATATGTCGGTCGGCATTGGAATGGTTGTGAAAGATGGGTTCCGCATCCAGAGACTGCGCCATTGTGTTTGAGAAGTACGTGTGTCTGTTTGTGCTTTTAGTTCGACTGTTCTCCTCAGTCTTAGCACTCACGCCACAAGCACTATGGGGCCATCAGTGGGACATTTTTAATCATTCATAACTGGTTAAAATCAAAGATATTTTTATAACCAAGCAGGCAAGGGGATTTTCTGCAGCTTTTTTTTGGCTGTTTCAGCTACACACAAAAAAAACAAAACTAAAAAAAACAACACACACCAGAGAGAGGGTTGACCCAGATTTGTTGTTCCAATACTGGATTCTAACGGCTTGTCTTAAGTATCTTAAGTATCAATTTCTTATTACAATATTATAGAGCATTTAACCATTTAAATGATTAAATGTATAGTTGTTATTTATTTTTAAATGAACATGTGAAGCAACATTTTTGTGCCTTTTCTGCCTTTGCTGAAGTTTATTGTGCAAGAGGAGAAATACTTTTGACCCTTGACTTTCCTGGAGCACTGCACAGTGAAAAATGTTGCTTGTCACCACTTGACCCCATTAGGTTCTTTCTCTGGTTTTTCCCTTGCAGAAGCACCGGTACGACACGTATGTCAGGTTGCTCCAGGCCAAGCTGTGGGAGAGTGACGACCTGGAGAAGACCGAAGCCGCTCTGCTCCCCGGGGAAGGGGGTGAAAGACACCTGCAAAGGTCCCATTCCAGCCCCTCTGTCTGTCAGGGTCCAGGGGTCATTGCACGGTTGGACAGACGGTCAACACATGTAAAGCGCAGCTGAGAGGTCCCAGCCACATTGATTGTAGAGATCATCGACTGAAAATGATCAGAACTTTCCTTTCAATGTAAAAACAAAAAAAACAAAAAGAAAAGAACTGCTGATTTCAATGTCCATTATCACTGTTGTCACCATGGAAGGTGAACGGCAGAAAAAATGACACCTGGAGGACGGGATTAAATGAAGGAGAGAGAGGGAAACATCACACACTGCGGCCAGCAGCCCTGGTTTCCTCTCCTCCTTGGTGGATACTGCATCAAACAGACAATGCACTGTCTATCCTCTGATGCAGGACTGCACAAACTGCAGAAACAGCCGCTAGTGTTTGTTTAAAAATAAGCTTTCAGTCCAGAGGTTGGATGGGTGTTTACAAGGTCCTCTTTTCTGTGGACTAAGCAGTATCAGAGGGAGATGAGGAAGGTGGGTACATCCTTACAGCTCACATTCTGTACATTTAAATATCTGACCCTACTGAGAGTAACCTTCCTAATAAAACAAATTGTTTTTAGATAGACACTTATTACTCAAAGCCCATTCCATGTTTACGCCACTGTTTTAGGTAGATGGATAAGGTCGTGTTGGACTACTCAGATGTTTTCTATAATGCTTTGTCCTGCGGTTATATAATATTTATGTATAGTATTTTCCCAAGTTTTGTTTTTAACTTTATTTTGTTACGTTTGATTCTTAATTGTTTTAAATATGTTTATATATTTATTTTTCCTTTAAAAAACCAAGACATTGGTATTTGTTAATTTAATTTTGTTTACTTTTATTAAAAGTTTGAATTTAGTTATTTCAAAAATAATTTGAGAGAAAGTATCTGAACCCCTTATGTTACTAATATGCTGTATTTCTGCATTAATGTAACCTAAAATAGATAAGGAGAGCCCAATCGAACCAATAACACAATTTATATATCTATATATATGTATTTATTTTTTCATTTATGTATTGAGCAAAATACATAATGGCCCAGGATGTAAGAATGCCAAAATTGCAAGGCAGGATTGCAAGATTATTAATTATATCATTAATAAATCTGTCTGTTACACACGGAAATGGGGTTTATACCGCAGTCCTCTTTGGCTAGGCTATTAAAAATTTGAAAACTTTGGTCAGTGCTTCAGATTTTAAGTAGAACTACTGGGAGCTAGGTCCCATTAAATGAACATAATCTACTGTCACTCGATCCTTCATATTTTTTTTACTAAAGGAAAATGTCTCTTTTTAAGGATGGACATTTAGAGAGAAAACATTGCCCTAAATTGACCTTAGTTTTACATTATTAAAAAAATAAAATAATTACCACATATGTATTATTATTATTATTATTACCTTATCACTCTGTTCTTTGTTTGAGACAATACGTACTTCTCTCTATCTTGCTCTTAATATATATCAGTATTCCTTATCATGGAAAAGTTGATTTAACTCAATGGGTACTTGACGGCCCGTGAATCAGGTGTAGAATCATCGCAAGAACACGGTTACCCATGGTGGGCATTTAAGCTAAAGGTGCACACAGATGAAGATCCTTGTTTTCTATTGACCATTGGAACTGATGGGAGAGGCTCTGTGGTGCTTTTATCACCATCGAACCATTGTCTGCTAGAAAAGTTCCTGGTTGACAAATGGTAAAATGCTCCTGCAGGATAGCTCTACAGTGTAGTCTACACCCTTACTGATTCCATTTCAGAAATATTTTTCTGATGTTTCCATTTTATGTTGAAGATGTTTGGATTCAGTGCAGTTCCCTTCAGAACCCTGGACAGCTCCAAGAACGACGACGACGCTTCAACCATCAAACAACAACCATCAAAGACAACAAAACCACAAACCTGTTTACTCTGCTGATTTTGAAAATATTTTTTTAATTCATCCAATACAACCATAAAATTAATGTTTATTAAATAAAATAATTTAACAAAGGAAGGGCCAAATTAGCATAAAATCTATTTTGATCTGGATTAAACAAAAGAAGATAAAGCGGCTCAAAAAGAAACACAAGGCTGACTAGAAATTAAAAATGAAAAAAATAATGAATTATTTCAACTTATAATTTAAAAAAGCAAATATACATAAAAATTATAAACCTAATATAAGATCAGTAACTCTAAAATGCAATACAGACATGCATAATACTTCAAACGTTATATCGCATTAAATAGCTCCACTTGTATAATTTAATTTTAAACCGTATGCAGCCATTGAAAGCAGATGGAACCGGTTTGGTATATACACATACATTTATATATGAGCTTCTGCCTTGTGTTAGTGTATCCCTAAAAGCTGAAATAGGGATTTATGTTTTTATTTATACACATATACTTCTGCCAAAAATCCCTGCCCTGATTCTACAGGTTGCCTTGCCTAGCCATGGCATAACCCCTGTTCTGGCTGCCCACAGAACTGCAGGCTGTAAAACTGGTGGCTAGGTTAGCAGGTTAACATCTTTGTGCTGGAAAAAAAAATACTAATACAAAGTTGTGCTGTACGTTAATTCTAAATTTTGCAAAGGATTTTACTTGTGCAAGAAGATTTTTTTATTTTTTATCCACAAAACAAGCAGCTTTTATGATATACTTTATACAGAAAAATTGATTCGCTTTGCTCCTTACAAAGCCATTTATGTGTAGTAGGAATTTTTCTCTAACTTAAAATTATACAACAAAACAAACTTATCACCTTAATATGAATCAAATATACAAATATATCATATATTTGATACACAATTACATTTTACTGAAAACACACGACATTGATAAACTAAATCTGCTTCTTAGAGTTTGTTATTGACTGGAGTGATTGGCAGCAGAGTCCTGAACTTTCACTTCAAGGGCATTTGGGTTGCACTTCTCCCGTTTGTGTCTAGCTGCCATAACCTGCATAGCGATGTCAGAGTTTATGAAGCTGTGCTCTACCTCAGCTCATACCACAGATGTTCATTGGCCAGGCAGGTCATCTCTTTCACATTCTCCTCTAGTCGCATTTCCGTTTGCTTTTACTCCATCTTTCTTTAAATTTAAAGTAATTAAACATAAATTGGGAATTACCAACTAATCAAATGGCAAAGTAGTTAATCATTTAAAGACCTGTACTTCGTTTTTCTGTAAAAATAAGAATTGTAACAAATGTGCTTAATTTCCCTTTAAACATAAATTAAAACATATATAATAGCCTTATGTTGATACTTTTAATATCTTTTCAAACATAGATACACTAATATCTATTTCCAAAGCATAACTTTTCAGCTGGGAAAATATGCCTGGTGAATGATCCCCTGCAAAATGCCTTTTCTTCTGTCCTTCTTTGTTTTAATTTTCTTTTCTTTGCAGTGTGAAATTATCCTTCACTATTTCCTTTTAAATCAGCGTGCTGGTGCAGCACCCAACCCCCACCAGAGAAGTGAATGGTTTCCACATCACTTTTATCTTTTTCAAAAAAACTCTGAAAAATTGTTGCTGTAAACTAGGCTTACATACTTAACCTTGCAAATGGTTTAAAGGCATAATCATACCTGAATTAAAAACATTTTCAAAACAAAAAAAAAAACAGAAAGGAAATTCTAGACAAAGACCCATAGATGATAGTGGTTAAGACAAGTTGTGTGCTACCCCTTTTCAGAACCATGGTACGCCCACTATCAAGGCCTAATCGACGCACCTGAGAGTGGTTTATGTATTGAGACCGCACCCACACGCACACCCCTTTCCCAATAAAGACATACAAAGAGGGACTGCAAGGTTTTTCTGTGGGATTATTCCGATTGTAGATTGGAAAGCCTGTTTAGTTTTGTTTTTGACCCAAGACAGTGCTTTGGTTTTGGGTGTGGGGGCTTTGGTTAAGCTGTCTCCCCATTTCCCTGTGTCAGATCACTTGCAGTCCATGCTACCTGATATTTTGGGAACCTTTATCTGCAACTTGAGGGAACTTACTTAATAGGGTTTGATTACTTTGATTTAGGTTTTAGTTCCTTTTGTGGGAAGTATATGCAGATAATGTAATATAAACCATATCTTCTTTTTAATAATAGTCTGATTTTGTTTTTAGTCTGGATCCTGGACTCAATGTTTATGATCAGGTGCTTTAGAATAAAAACAATGGAAAAAACATAATAAACCAAACTTCATATTTCACAGTTGGGGCGGTACTTTTCAATAGAAGCTTCTCCTTTTTTCTGCAGAACATAACGCTGTTGGGCGTGTCCCAAAATCTTTACAATTGATCTGAACATAAGCGATGGTTCCAGTTGCCAGGGGTTTCTTTCTTTGTCCTCAGAAGGATCCTTGCTATGAAACTTTTTAACCTGAGGATGCCAGTTTATTTTGGTAATCTGCACCTGTTACCTTTAACAGCTTGTGTTACAACTCATGGCAGCAGGATAAACGTCCTCCTCTTATCAATATCAGTAGAACCAAATCTCTAAACAGCGGACTCTACAGAGGAAGAAGTTTTTTAAAACTGTATTATTATTATTATCGGTTCCTTTATTACTACTTTCCAACGAAGGAGAGGTCCGTGATCGTTTAACTTTATTGTTTTGAAAGCTCAGTTTTAACTTAACCATGAGGATACTAATGCATTTCATCTGAGCGTTTCCTTTTGGTTGCACAAGGAAACAGGAAACAGGAAACTTTCTCGGGCCTCAACGTAGATTTTATTTAGTAGTGATTTTATTTAGACTACTTCAGTCTTAAAGAACCAAAGGAATTTGAGAACTTAATCAGGAACAGTATTTCTTATATTGATGTTTTGTAAAGAGACAGGGGCAAGAGTTTAACAAAGTGTTTATTGCATTCATCGATTGTTTTCAGACTTAAACCGATTACAAAAACACACTTTGTATTAGAGTTTTAAAAGATATTTAATAGGGTGGTGCATTTACATAAAACACAAGAAACACAAAAAACAGCAAGATGAGGATGATGATGAAGTTGTTAAAATTATTTCCAAACCAATTGAAGAACCATACGTAGTTTAGGAAACACAACAAATCACTGATTGCCAAAAAAAGTAAAGCATAGATAATGTATTATACAGTTTTGATATGACAATAATTTCAAATAAACATGTTTCCAAAGCACTGCACTTCATCATGCAATAAACCTTTTAGAACACTGACAAAGTTAAGTTTTAAAAGTTGAAATAGTTTCTATTTCTGGTAGTCAGCAAGGACACATAGTCTGGAAAGTATTTTCTATTTCTGTTGAACCTATAAAAAATAATGTGCATAATTCTTTATAAAGTGCAATTTTTTGATATATATATTTTTTTTTACAAATTACACATCAATCATTTACTATATTGTAAAATATGCACAAACTTGTGTACATACACACCTTTAAAGATTCTTGACAAATAAAATGTCAAAAGGATGAAGGACGTCAGGACAGAAGACATGAATCATGAAAAGAAATTATGGTTTTGATTGAAAATTTTTATCCAGCATCCACTGGAAAATCATGCGGACAGAGAGAAACTTCCATCAAAGCCCTGAATTGGCTGCTGTTGCTTTTAGGCCTCAGCAGTGTTAAAAGACTTACTCACTGGGCCTCCTTTGCTGCTGGTCGACCAGCAGAGCATCTTGGAGGCAGAGCACCACAGTGTCACCTAGTGGTAGACAACACTAGCAGACTGTTACCATTCAAATGCATAGGAAACATGCGGCTTGCTAACGTCCATTGTAAGCATAAAAATTATATCTACCCGTTTTATAATGATTTAAAAAAATGTCTATGGAGGTATTGGCTGTAGAACTTGGTATATTGATTACCAAAAGGCTTGCTTCAACAAGCTGATTACAGAACAAGTCTCGCCCTTGTTTTACCTACAAAAATATGTCAACAAGAGATTTTGTCTCATGAATATCTGTAAGAATGTACTGGCTGGTTGAACACACAATATATTTTTTACAGAGCAACAATCATTTAAAAAAAAACAGCACTACATTCTAGGAGCAACTTCAATGTTTATCACAGCATAAAAAAGGTAAACAATAAATGCAAACTATTTTTTGTTTGTCAAGAGAGGAAAAAAACATTTATTTTATTTGTATTATTTCATTTACATCCGAACCATGGCTTAGAAGTAGGCAACAGAGCAAATAAAATATTTTGCTAATATTTTGATGTTTATTTATGTAATGAGTGCAGGACCTTTATTTTTAAATTGAAATCAATTTATAAGTACCTATCTGTTACTGTAGGCAAGCCTATTCTGTGCTAACAACGCTAATACTTTACTTTCGCACTCTGAGTGAGCCTAGTTGTTTTTTTTTCTTCTATTTTCCAATGGCTGCTGTACAGAAATATGGAGTCCTTTAGTCCAGGGGTTTTCAAACTGTGTGTCGCACAGTGAGAAAAGGTGTGTCACACAAAGTATGACAAGGAAAATAAAAACAGCTCTCTAATAAAACAGGATGTGTTTTTTCTCATATTTCCATTTATAAATATTTTGGTGGGTCTTGAGATTGACTATACTTGTCTAGGTGGGTCCTGGAATGAAGAAGTTTGGGAACCCCTGCTTTAGTCAGTGGTAGTAGCACTACTGATTTGATTTTTATTGTTTATATTTAGTATAAAATTTTCTTTTCTTCTTTTAGCCATTCCAGTATATATATATATATATATATATATATATATAGTTAGCTGTTAAAGGGCCCAAAAGATCGGACACACCCACTAAGTTGGAAAACATTAACACTAGCTCCAAGGTCATGAGCTTCCATAAGAATCCATACTCACATATGACACCAAACATTAAGTGGAACTGTGGACATTTCAATTTTGTATAACTGTATAATCTCATCAAACGTGTCACGTGTTTGTTATCAGCATCAATAAACAAGGACTAACAAATACTACAACACAAATGCAATTTATATCATGAACTGTATTTTACGATTTTTGTGTAAAAACCCTAGGAATAAATATTTTTGTCACTTATAGCTTTAGCATCAATAAAAGTTTAAATAAAAAAAACGCCAGAATGATCACAGACAGAAGACAGAAAGACAGAAACTTAAATTACATTGTGTTTTAATTCCATAAGAATCAATATTATCACCCTCAAATTAACCAAATTAATTTTTAAAAAGAGGCTATATGCTCTCATGCATTCTGCTTCATCAGTTTGACAAGATCGTTTTTTGTTAGGTTTTTTAACACTGGTGGGCACCCTGATTCCAGAGGGTAGATGGACCTTGTTTGTGTTGTAAATGATTTGATTCTGAACCAACCAAGCAGTCAACTGCCTTAGAGAAAAGTTCTGCCATAGCATACATTGGACACGAAAAAGTGGAGAGTGCAGTTTTTTTTTTTTTAATGAGGGCAGTTAATGCTTAGATATGCACTACGATATGAAGTAAAAAGAAAAATGGATGTATACAGGCATTTCAAGGGCATGTCTGAGGAGCACAATGAAATAAATAGCAGCACTGAGACCAGACAGGCAGAAAAGATGTAAACTCAGAAGCATCTGTACCAAGACCCATTTCTGAGGAAATTGCCAGACATTTAAAAAGAAAGTCTTCTGTTGCATAGACACATAAAAATGTGTTCATCTGTCACAGAAGCCCTAAAGGTTTAAACCTTTTTAATATCTGTCTTTCAGAAAGGAAAACCATTGGAATTTAACTTCAGCATCAAAGGATACAGGCTACTCACTATAAATGAATATGTTCCATTAAAATTAATTCACAATTCACAAAAATATTTTTCAATGGTACTCGAGTACATCCTATAGTGAAATTACTTTTAGTGTAGGGCAGAAATATCTACGAGAATAAATTAAATCAGCTGTCACAAGAAAAAACGTAAAACATGATAAAGAAATGACATGGGGAGTGATTTCTCAGCATAACCCTTAATTGAATAGTGTCGTTCGGACCAATTGAAGCAAAGCAAACAGAAGCAAAGTCCTCCGTCTTCATGGTCTGCATTCAACCCTGGTCTTCAAGGGCTGCAGCATCAGTAGGCTTTTGAGCTACCTCTCAATTAGCATCTGAATTAAGAACTGGAATAACCAGCTGAGATCATTTCTAGTCCAAATAATGATTTCAATGAAACAAGCGGAACAAAACCCCACAGGCACTGCTGGCCCTGTGGACCTGGGCTGAGTAACGCTGGTCTGAATCTTGGTCTTAACATCAACAAGATCCTCAATCAGCAACACAGCTCCCAGCTCAAGTGCTCATGGGTTGCAGGGTCTGCTGGTTTCCATTGTACCTCTCAGTGCACATGCGGTCTTTACAGGAGGGATCGTTTTTAATCTAAATAACAAATCCAATTAAGCAATTAAGTGATGAGGTAGAAGAAAACCAGCATACCCTACAGCCTGTGAAGACTGGAGTTATGAGATCTAATGACTAGATGAATAGTAGATAGCTAATGATGGAAAAGGGATTGCATTCAAGAATATATATTACACCCAAATAACTTTAATGTTGAAGTTTTTATATTTACGTCTGAAGCTAGCTTGCAAACGAATTTTTTTTAAAAGAATATTCAATGACCCTAATCTGGTAAAGATTGTTAATCAACATTATACTTTGTATATTACTGACTTCCCTTTCTCAGTTATAATGTATAGCTTTTTTTTTTATACAACAACCTGAAGTCTACTAGACACCGACGAGTTTTGGCTACAAAATCCACTGACAAGTGACAGTACAAGTAAACAAATTGCAATTCTTAAAGTGCATTCTCACATACACACACAGTGGGGAGAACAAGTATTTGATACACAGCTGATTTTGCAGGTTTTCCCACTTACAAAGCATGTAGAGGTCTGTAATTTTTATCATAGGTACACTTCAA
>JAOYSI010003921.1:0-14726 GCA_025775065.1 Hiodon alosoides
TGTGTGTGTGTGTGTGTGTGTGTGTGTGTGTGTGTGTGTGTGTGTTTGTGTGTGTGTGTGTGTGTGTGTGTGTGTCTTTAAGCCTCTTTGATGCAATGCAGAAAAGCACCAAAGTACCAATTTCTTCATAGGCGTTGGTCGTCTTTCAGGGCAAGACTCAAGTGATCAGCTCCGCCCTTTTCGGGCCTGCTCCGGCAATTACTGCTGTAGAACTTCAGTGGCCAAATTAATGAAGGACGTGTGTAATGTCTTCCCATAGCTCAACGTTTAGTCCAATTATGAGTTTCACAGGCAGATGATGTCTCTTCACTGTGAGAGTAATGCCTTTGACATGAGCGCGCGGTCATTAGGAGACCGACTACATTATCTTAGGGCCTCCTGTGTGATTAGTTCTCGGTCTCTTACTCTCAGTTAGATCGGGATCATTACGGTTCTTAATGGAGGATTATTCAACTAGTTAAATTAAATAGGATAAAACAGGATTAGCATTTAAATGGTACATGATTAGCAAAAAAAATCTGAAAATCTCTTCTGGAGAGTTAATTTGAGAAAAAAGAGAATCATCTTCTTCTCCGTATCTTTGATGTAGAACTTACGGCTGGTCCGTCTGCAGATGTATCTTACCAGGAGCGCACCGAGTCAGTCACATTACTGTAACAGAGGTCACCCAGAGACCTCGGTTAGGAAGAAATGTACACTTTGTCCAGAATAGTGAAAATATTCCACACATGTCCCAGGCCTTATGACCTAAATAATCAGCAGGAAACATTGACACATAAATCACTGAAAACAACAAAGGCTTGGTCTTGTTTGATGAAAGGATGCAGTTGCCATGCTAACAATTCCTTCGGAAACCTAAAATAATGATACCAGGTGAGAAAATCTTGCTCTTGGTCATACATATGAGTCCTGAAGGGACTTGTAGAAATGGTGCAGAATAGTACTGTTAATAAACATGCGTGTGTTAAGCCTGGCAGTCAGGGATATTTACAATAATAGGACGCTCATCTGACAACTTGCATAGAATTACAAACGCTGTCTTTGCTGTTAGCATTGGGAGTATACCACTTGAGTAAATGATCAAGGAGGACCAAATTCAATGACGGAAACATAATATACAGGAGACTATAGAAACGCACAGTAGAACTTTTAAGAATTTTTGCATGCTTTGGTTGATTTTCAGTGTTCAGACACACTTTCCTTGACATAATGTTGATCAATTTGCATAATCCTTAAAGCAATTATTGGCTTGACTTGCTTTGTAATCTTTTTAATCCAATTTTTTTTTTTGTAATGTCATGTGAAATCTGATGCCAAATGTAACACAGAATATCGCACCTCATTCCCTGAGGTCTCAGAATCCTCTTAATCTTCAAATAAACAACTTCATTTGTCAGAGCTCACGTGCTTATGTAAATTGCAACAAATCTCAAGAAGAAAAAACAATCACAGTAACTTTCCTTCATGCAGGATATTTCCGTGTGTCCAAAAGGGTTGTCGCTTGATGTAATAAATAAATTGAGTAAATGAATTCAAATTTTACTATACAACCGTCAAAATGTCAACTGAGGACATTTTAACGCGACTTGAAATAAAAGCCTTTCACCCCTTCATCAGCCCTTCAGGAGTGTTCACACGACACGAGTTTACCGGTATAAAAGCAGAACAAGAAAAAAACTTCAGGTAGTCTGGAAGAGCAAGGAACTGACGGCCGCTCTTGGTTTTTTTTTCCACAAGCGTTTCATCCGTCGTCAGTCCAGCCACTCCGAGTGTCTGAGGTTTTTACTCTCTCCCTTTCAACAGCAGCTCCGCCGAGACACGTCGAGGGAGGGCGGCACAGTGTCGCGCTGCCTGGCTTTTAAAGTTTGCTGCCGAAACCCGCTGTCTCGCATCCAGCTGATACACAATTAACTCTATCCGGCTTTTCCCTGTTAATCTTGCACATTTGTATGTTCTATTTCAGTCAGAGTATTTTAATTAAAGACCTGTCTTGCTGCACAAGAACGGCGTTATGTAATATATTGTATTTCGGTACTTTTGATTTTATAGCACATGCACACTCATAAATGAAAAAGACCAGAGAACATGATTCCGTGCAGAGGCAAACAAAAAGCTCGTCCCTGCAGTGTTCAGCATATGGCAACCGTAACAATAACAGATCTCTTACGTTCAGTTTTTGAAGATTTTAAACAAGTTCACTCCTGAGACTGTCGCCTTAACTTTAGACTGAGTGTTTGCGAAGATAGAACACCTGACTTTTTCACTTATACGTCACTTCTCTAGATTACCCTTTGCAGTGGGTCATCGTTAAAACGCAGATCAAGCTCAAGCGACTTTGTTCTGACTCGCCAAAACATTAGCCAAAAAAACAACACAGGAAAATAAGCACCAGTGAGAAAAACCTATGCTCTATACATCAAATGGTAAACGACAAACAAATTGTCTGAATTTTTTTCTATTTCCGTTAGTGCCCTTGTGAGACGCTGAATTCCCAGCAAGGCCGCGGCAGAGTTCTCTCCTCCGAGGTCGTTGAGTTAACCAGCTACATCATTCAGCTAACATTTGTGAAGACATGCATTACTTATCTCACAGTCTTGTTATGTCTCAGCGTGAGGGTGGCACTAGCCCAAAAACGGCAAATGTCAATTACCATATTTCCACTGACATTTATCAGTAATAGCTGACATGTTGAAGGGGTAATCTGCATCATTAGATTTCCAGATGCGCTGAGATCATCCGCGGGGTTGTTGATGGTTGAATATTAACGGGCGACCCAGCAAATGTTTGGGGGGCTAATTTTTTTGTTTCAGGGAAACATCTGAAACGAGGGAATGATTCAATACATATGCAGAGCACCATTAATTTAGACGCTAAATATTTAAAAGATCTTTTGAAGAAAACCCCATCTATACCATTGACATTTCAAATAACACTTTGCTCTTTGTGAACCACATCTATTTTGATTTGATTAGTTCTTTAAACCTATCTACGATGGACGGGTTTAAAACCTATCCATCAACCAGACACACTGGCTTGCAACATTGCACTCTGAGTGTGTTCCTCGCTTTACCCCAACAACAGTTCTAACTTTGAGCTGATTGGTCATAACATTCTGTAACGTTCTCTGGATTTTGAGAAGCCAGTTATATGAAAATAAGAATCTTACCACTCCAATGGAGAAGTAGTTGTTGATGATGCTGTAAGGCACGGGGTCGCCCCTCTCCTCCTTTTCGCTTTGGCTGACGTCAATCTTCCACCGGTCCAGCATTACCTCTGCACTGTTCTCAATGTCCTTTAGGATTTTCAGCAGACTTTCGCCCTCATAACCTCAGGCACATCAGACGATGGTTAGAACACTGCACACTATTCCGTAACACACACAAACACACACAGTCTTTCTCTTACAGAGGGAAAAAAAATAAATAAAGAGAAAGAATTAACACTTAGCATCAACTGTATTTATGGAAACCGCTAATGCAAAAAAAAAAAAACTTGAATGCTAAATTAATGAAAGAGTAAGAGCGCTTATAATAACCAACGTGACTGATTATTCACATACACACACACACACACACACACACTTGCTATCGCTTGAATGTCCATAATTACAAAAAAGTTTCTGAAGGGTGTATAGTACCTCCTCCCCATCGCAGGCACCTCGCCAGGTCATTTCCTGTGCCAAGAGGAAGTATGCACACTGGAGGGTTCCTGTCAAGACTGGCTTTGTCTGTCAATCAACGAAAAGAGGTCAGAGACTGCTCCTACTTACAGGGCCAGTCATCCAACAAACTCTTCTCAACTCTGAAAATCCAGCCTGAACGTATATTTAATTTTGCTGGCATTCAGTAGTTAATAAACGACAAGTTAATTTTTTTTAATAAATGGAGCTTCAATATTACAGTATATATTTTCCTAGACTGTTTAAACTCTTAGCACAAGGCATGACTTCACAAGGAATGACTTGTTTTATTGCGTACTGATAAATAAAATGGATTATAATGATCGATTCTCAATGACCTCCAAAATGCGTAGATCTAAAGAGAATATATATACGACCCCAGACTACAGCCCTGAACCCCAATCCACACTTCAAAAGGTAGCCTTCTGTTTTCACTGCTATTTTGATTCGATTTATAAAAATTGAGGCAATTTTCAGAAAGACAAAACAGAACCAATTATGCCCAAAAAACATGGATTCAGTCCAAACTATTTTTTGCCAATCTTATTAGGAGTAATATTTATTTTTTTGGTAAGAAATAATCATTCTATTTTTCTTCTTCTATAAAATACCACCTTTAAATAAATAGCAATGTCTCTGTCAAGTATATTTCACAATTTCACAATTCTTAACAACACAATAACAAAACAGTGTAAAGTAAAATGTTAATCCTGTTTATTAACAAAAGATATTAACATTGTAAGAGCAGTGTTCAAATATAATGGTTTCTTTGAGTGTGTGTGTGTTCAAATGTAATAGTAAAAAAAGTCCCTTTGCCTTTTACCTGCCTGCTTTTACTTGAACTACACTACATGGCCAAAAGTATGTGGACACCTGCTCCTTGAACATCTCATTCCAAAATCATGGGCATTAATATGGAGTAGGTCCCCCCCTATAGCAGCCTCTTCTCTTCTGGGAAGGCTTTCCACTAGATGTTGGAACATTGCTGTGGGGATTTGCTTCCATTCAGCCACGACAGCAGCAGTGTGGTCAGGCACTGATGTTGGTCGATTAGGCCTGGCTCGCAGTAGGCGTTTAAAATTAATCCCAATGTTTTTTGAAGGGGTTGAGGTCAGAACTCTGTGCAGGCCAGTCAAGTTCCACACACTGACCTCGACAAACCATTTATGTATGGACCTTGATTTGTGCACAGGGTTATTGTCATGCTAAAACAGTAAAGGGCCTTCCCACAATTGCTGCCACAAAGTTGGAAGGAGTTCCCTTCAGTGGAACTACGGTGCCCAGCCCAAACCATGAAAAACAGCCCCAGACTATTATCCCTCCTCCAACAAACTTTACATTTGGCACTATGCAATCAGGCTGGTAGCGTTCTCCCGGAATCCAACAAATCCAGATTCGTCCGTTGGACGGCCAGATGGTGAAGCACGACTCATCACTCCAGAGAATGCGTTCCCACTGGCGGTGAGCTTTACACCACCCCAGCCAACACATGGCATCAGGCATGGTGATCTTAGGCTTGTGCGTGGCTGCTCGGCTGTGGAAACCCACTCCATGCAGCGCCCGATAAACAGTTCCTTGAACTGATGTTGCTTCAGCAGGCAGTTGGGAACTCGGTAAAGAGGGTTTGCGAGAGGAGACAGGCGGTTTTTACGTTCTATACGCTTCAACACTCAGCAATCAGATGAGCTGTTGTTGCTCATAGACGTTTCCACTTCACAATAACAGCACGTTTAGTTGACTGGGGGTAGCTCTAGTCACTGAGCCCTTCAGTACGGGCAACTCTACTGCCGTTTCTACGGAGATTGCATGGCTGTGTGCTCCATTTTATACACTTCAGCAACGGGTGTAGCTGAAATAGCCATTCCCACTAATTTGAAGGGGTGTTTACATACTTTTGACCATATATTGTATTTTAAGGCGTATGTAATTGTTAAGTTCTATATATACAAAAGCCACATGTGATAACATGTACATAAGCGCAACATAGAAAAAGTTACTTTCTAAATGTCATTAAAATTACTACTATAAAATCATTACCACTATGTCATGTAATAAGTAATTAAAAGAACGTGTTTAATTATCTTTACCAAAAACAAATGAAAATCCATCCAATGCTTTACCTTTAACGATTCAGTTAATGTTCTTTACCTCATATAATTACAAAAACAGAATAGATTTCTGATCAATTAAGAATTTTCACGTTACCTATAAAGTCCAGGATCCACCCAACAGTCCCATCTCCGCCACAGACAAGCACCCTGTAGTCTGGAACGTCTCGGAAGAAATTCAGGCTGCAAATAAAGAGAATGTTTATCGTTGCAAAGATCTAAATATTCAGCAGACAACTGAGAAAATTCACTAGATATTTATCATAGCAAAGAAACAATAACCCTGGGAAACCGTTTTTTATATACTTTAAATGTAACACGAGAAGAAGCTTGATTCTTTTCAGACACAAATGAAAATGATCAGTATACAGGAATTTGTGATGTATTTTGTTTATAAATACCGGACGGAATTTAAAAATTGACAACCATATTTAATATAATTGTACTTTCTTTGTTTTCTTCTTATTTTTTCGTAATTCTTTGGAATCCCACTTTAGGTAACTTTATTTAATAGTGTTTTATTTTTATTAGAAGAAGTTTTGATTTGGTCCCAGCCATTTCCCAGAAACATTTTTGTATACAGTTTTACAAAACATTTTCCACGCATTAATATTTTACTAGAATAAAGCCAGGTTTATATCTGATAGACTGTAAGGATGGTGGTCATATGTAGTGATTACAACCACTTAGCCACAGCTCGCATACAGCACATCGAAAGAAAATGTTTTTCAATTCATATTATTAGTCAGCATACATTGTTAGCAAAGATTGATAATACATACTGAGTTACAATTTTAACCACTTAAGTTTTCTAATTATTGCTTGAACCAAATGGGAGACATTTATACCAAAACTAAATCTAAATTATCTACATTCACACATAGAGAATGACACCGTTTACCATATACAGGGTTCGATTCTTCTTCTCTTCCCTTTTAAGATAAACAATAAATATCGTAATTCTGTTGTCAAAGATTTTGACCAACAAGTCTGGAGATTTGTCAAGGCAGAATTTTTAGCTTTTAAATGAAACGTGAGCTGGCGCTTATTTTCATACAGGACCCATACAAGAAAGGGCCCTTACGAGCCTTGCAAAATTAGACACCAATTACCAAGGCAATCATTCACTGACAGGACTGGCCTGTTGATGGCGTAATCGGATCATAGCAGGCCATGTTCAGTCCGACTTCTTCCGTTCCTTCACAATTACAAAGCCAGAACTAAATGAGGAAGCCCGGACCACTGCATTGAGGATAAATGAGCCGTTCAATTACTCTCCGACTGGGACTTGTAACCGCCGTAAACAACGTTAAGACGCAGAACAGACGACTGCTGACATGAAAGGCAACTTTGGAGATATTTGAACGCCAACAAACAAACACTTCATTTGCTGTAATTGTGTTCCAGCGGCTGCTAATTGACAGCAGCGCGCGCTGCTTGTTCTGGCTTCGGTACCTTTGTGGCCAGTCGGTCTGTCAAGGCGTGCGGCATTACGTACACTTCACCCAACACTAACAACGTTACGCCGTGACAGGGTCATCTGGAATACAAACAGTGTGGATAGAGTTGTTTTTCCCTGTGCAAGCCCGGTTTTTATTCAACAGTATTGGCGCTTTAATGTCCATCCCACCATTTCAGCCTGTTCCGGAGGGACACATACGTACATATATTTATATGTATATAGTACTGTGCAAAAGTCTAAGGCACAGGTCAAAAAAAATTCTGTAACGCAAAGATGCTTTTAAAAAAATAATTTCTATGGAAATCTAAAAATCGCCCTTTTCTACTGACTAATGCAGAAGACAGAAATTAAACATCAAATACTATATGTAAAAAGTTTTTTTTACAGTACTGCATACATATATATATGTTTATATATGTGTGTATATATATATATATATATAAATGAACAACCATATATATATATATATATATATATATATATATTCACACACATATACATATACATGGTTGTTCTTAAATTTATCATTGGAATTCTACCTTTATCGTGCATTTTCAGGCAAATATTTTCACACCTAAGCGAACACGTACCTCTGAGCTTCCGCCATTGAGCGACGCTCTCCTAAACACAGCTGACCGTCCTTGGCGCCGATTAATAATCGCATCATCATCCCAAACACAGACCCGCGAGACGGGTCGAGCACGTCTGTGCGGTCCGACGGTGCGCCGGGCCATGGTTAGTATGCACAATCACACGTGAGCAAGGGCCAAACGCCTCCCTCGGCTGGTCCGGCACGCGCCTGTGGACACCGCGGCCCTCTCCGCGCAGAGGCTACCGAGCGGCAGAGCCTTGTTGTGGCCAGTGTTTGTGACGCGTAAACTCACCTTTCAATAACGCGTGCATCACCCCCTGCTTCGGGGAATATTCAATTCGGAGCACTTCCTTAGCAACAAATCTTTAATATCGATGCAGAACAAAAGCGCAATACATTTGCATGAGAGGTTGTAAACACCAGCAGCGTTTGGTTTGCACAGAACACTTTTAAAGAGGGCTCTCCTGTGGATGGAAGGCAAGGCAATCGGATCTGCATCCATCGCTTTATTTAGTGTGAAACTCACCCTGGCATGGGACCATTTTTGGCAAGGTTGTACACCTGCCGCGGGTTTAACAAGTACTGGAATTTTCTGTATATCCTGGATGGGAGAGAAGGAGGATAACATTAGGGTGACCTCTTTCCACACTCCGTTCCTTGTTGTGCTACTTTGGACTGTTTGAGAGCTCAGACCCAAAGAGGAGGCATTACAGTGCTGTGTAACTAACTTCGGGACTTTAAATTCAACACGTTTATACAACCCCGCAGGGTCCAACTCACTCCCTGGGTCACCCTGAGTCCAGCACTGGGCAGGGAAGGTCATCCTCTCAACCCCCCAGGGAAAGGCCATTAGAAAGACTAATTCCTCCTAATTTCTATTTCATTATAACAACTGGGTCAAGTCATATTTTGATCACATAATTGAAACAGATGGAGTAATAAAGTAATAACAAGGAGAATGAATATCGCCCAGTAATAACCCAATTAGTCCAGAGGAAAAGGAGGAGGAGGACCTGAGTCTTCAGCGATGAAGGGGGAGTGACAGCAGGTTACTGCCACTGGGCACGATGGCACAACATGGACCCTGTGAGGAGCAGCAGACCTCACCTGTACCCCACGGTAACAGTGCTGATTTAAGGGGAGGGACACGTGCAGCAGCCCGACCCCCACGGCAGTTCCGGTGACCGGAAATCGAAATCGTCACGTCGCAAAATCGGAAAAGAATTAGCTCACCTTTCCCCCTGCTTTCCTCCACTTTTGGGATTCACAAAAACTAACAGCGGATGAGTGCCTTCGATTCTCGTGATCTGAGAGGGGGGAATTTATAATTCAGACATTTCATTTCAGTCAAAATGAACACTATTTACTGAACATGAGACAGCCCGGTGGTAGGTTTGACAAAGATCCTAATTCAGAAGTGTGACGAATTCAGTCGTTTTGCTCCTTAGCCATACACCGGCGCTGAGATGACGAGGGTGTACTTTTTGTCCTTCTCCACAAAAAACAAACAGACAGATATTGTGATACGCTCATAGCTCAAAATATTGATTATATAACCTTTTGAGTCATTTGAGATTGCGCTACTCTCCCCAACAGAAGATAAAATCAGTCATTCGTGACAGGTACCCAATTAAAAGGCAGACTTCCAAAAGTAAATATCGTCCAGTAAATATTATTCTGGAGGCTGCGGTCACGCGACACAAAGAAGCCTAATCCGAGGCTCACATGGTTTTCCTGTGGACTGGGTGACAAGCCTTTTCCGTGACACAGATGAAGCGCTTAACTCCCTCCATCTGAAGTCCCGGCAGAGCCAGGTGAATTAATGAGCTCTATCCAGAGGTTAGGAGTGATCCATTACTTCCTCTAATTATAAATAATAACCCTGATTATTAGAGATGGATGTTCGTGGATATGATTCATCATTTGCCCAGAGCCACGCTCAGAAGAGTCGACACCAAGAGAGTGGGCTCCTATTGGGCAGAACTCAAATTGGAACTGTACCTTTAGTTCACTAGATTGAAAAATTAATTGATAAAAACCCGCACGAGGTTCATAAAAAATACAATTAAAAATAATAATGTTCGTTTTACAAGCTTTGACGCTTTTGTATTTATCTATTTAATCTGGTACATACGTACCTCGGTAGATACCTTCTAATAGTTAACCACCTACACCTGTAAAGCATGCATAGATACAGCGCAGTGTGCCTTCAAAGCAAGCAACACAATGCACCTGAAGCCCTTGTCCATCCACTGTGACGGAGTTGGTTCTCTGCATTTTTCCTTTGCCTCCCGATTGGCTCATTCGAGAATCTTTCCTCAAAGTGGCCTGTCGTTCCTGGAGACGAGATTTCACGACCAGGACACACGGACACCGTGACACGCAGTCCGACAGAAGCGTACTGAAGCACACAATGTGGACAGAGATTGAATGGCTTAAGGAGACTAAACTCGTCTCACTTTGGTTCAGCGGTTGTTACGAGAAACCAACGCACAATAAAACTCACTTATTAATTTAGCCATGAAAGTTAGGTAAAGCAACAGGCTAATAAACCCGTCCACCAGGAGTCACTTACCAGAACCAACGGGCATATGGTAGTGGGGGGCAGAATGTGGTCCCTCAGTGGCCCGCAGTCACACTCTGGTTTCACATGAGAAGCACACTTGTTGTGGAGCTGAAAGAGTAAAAAAAACCTCCTGCTAAATAAATCCAAATCCTGGGTATCTTGGTTGTACTTCAGAAGTGCACCACGGAATCACACAATTTTCATATAGAATATTCATTCTCCGTATTTTGTCTTGAGTTTTAATTAGAAATGCAACGAACTATATGGGGACAGATGACCTAGCTATTGTATTTGTAACCTGTAGACAGCAGGTTCAAATCACAGAAAAGGGCAATGCCATAGTACACTTCAGTTTATCACTCTATACACAGAAAAGCTATGCAAGTCACTCTCAACCACTCTGCTGCTAAGCAAATTAGAACTGAACTGTAAATAAAGAGGCCTTGGTTGAAGTGATAGTTGTTCTCTTATGTCATAATTACTTCTCACAGCAATGAATACATAAATAATCCAAAGGCTTTGAGGACACTGCGACCATCTGTGCTGACAGCAAGGAGCGTCCAAGGAAGGCGAGAGAAAGCCAGTTAAAACTGAAGGAAATATTTGTTCATTTGTTAAGCCCTGTTATTTACAGGTACCGTGCCAATGAAAAATAATTAGGCATGTTTGCAGAGGACCCCCCTGGAACAGCTCAGAAGCTCCCCGTGAATCCCTGGTCCTTGGTTTAGGAACCTGTGAGCTAATCCACATGCTTGCCACGCTGATTCCCACCTCTCACAGCATGGCCACTGTTTCAGTAATGAACGCTTCCCCAACTGACGAATGCTAAATGCAGATTTCTGAATAAATGCTCGAGATTGACGATAATTAATGGCGCGCCTAAGTTCGACGGGGGGAAAGGAGGCTTCACCTCATCAGTATTCCGTAACGCCTTGCGTCAAAAGTTGCAGCCATCTTGCCAGGCATATAGAGCGTACAAAGGTAATTTCTTTGCCAGGAGAGTGCTAGATTATAAGGGCTTTGACAGCTGACTGTTCACGATGTGCTCTTAATATAGCCCTACAATGAAATGACAACTGTGAAACACACATTGTTGTACATATCAGTATACTAGTCCTAAACCTGAAGACCTCTGAACTAATATAATTCTACCGTTCCATTCATTACTGTATCCAGTGTTGATTAGTGAGGTTAATGGGAGAGAAGACTTTTACAGGTTTAAAAATATTATCATAATTACTTATGATTTAATTATTTGGTAATTAGGCCCTGTGTGCGGGGGTACCTTAAACAGAGTATTAGACATTGCATTATACAGAAGCAGACCGGGGTCCTAAATGCTAAAGTCAACTTCGATTGTATAATCAGGGGAATTGTTCTCCTCAGCAGACTTACAGTAATTTGGCACCACACACAGTGCAGTCCCGTCAGACCCTGGTAACATTTAATGGTTTTGTGGCATTTGTCACATTTGGTGGGACAGTTCCCTTCCACCCAGAAGTGGTGCAACACCTATGCACAATAGCATGAAAGAACAAAAGAAAGAACAGAATGGTTATTTTTTTTTAAATGCTGCTTATTAAACCTTGCCAATCTTGTAATTAGTAACGCTAAATGCAACCATGTATTGTTAATTCCATTAGCAAACAGGAAGCCCTTGGTGTAAACTCCGTGGAACATAACTGATTCGAGCGTGCGGATTTTTGAGCACTTCAATCGGACGTACCTCGGTTTGTTTTTTGGATTTGACGTAAGTTTTGATACAAGACGGAGGTGCTCTCGACACACAGCGTTCGTGGACTGTGTACTTGCAGACTGGATGAGGCAAAGTAAACAATGTTGGACAGACATGTATACAATAAAATTACAATCTACAATTGCTGTAACTTCGGTTACTAGTCGCCCTAGGGCATAGGCCAAATCAATACATTGTAGGTGAAATGTGCATATTCAGATATTTATGAACAAATTGCATAACTGTTTTGTTCCTGTTAAATTTCTGTTAGGGCGGTGACCAATCAGGGATCTTTGCATGCAAACATTACTTATTTTTTAATGACACAAATGTTTAAAGGGGCCAAAAGACTCCCTTCTAGATTTAAAAAGTGAGCCAACAGCCCTGCAAAGCCGTAGAACTTACGTTAAAACTGGGTAAACGTTGCTTATTTACGGTTTAAACGCGATACTCACACGAGCAGCGAAGGCCTTGTTTGCCCAGCCCGACGAGCATGTTAAGACAAAGGTTGCAGTATGCCGGTTTGTTGAAATGCTTCAGTCTCCAGACATGTTGTCCGTCATCCTTCACATTCTGACAGCAGATACAACAAATATCTTACTTTCTGACAACTGCGGGGTAGCGCAGTATGAATATTAAAATTTCCATAGCACAGCAGAACCCTACTCCGTTGATAAGGCAGGTAAGAGAGGACATTATCGTCGGTTTTTTAAGTCGAACAACACAAGCCTGACAATGACCAAGACTACTTAACATGTCTTAAGTGTGTGAAAGTAAGTCAACAAGTCAAATGCAAATAAAAGAAAAGTGAGGAAAAAAAAGACACAAAACAGATTATTAATCTGAGCTAGGGCTCCATCTAGTGGCAGTACCAAACTAAAAGTAAATCAGTTGATGACAGGTCATTCGTTTGTAACGAACTACACTGGTACTGTGCATATATTACACATTTCACTTTTCTGTAATCATGACAATATTTGATAACATTCTTCATATTTTGGAATTTGCCAAATTGTTGAGCTGATCCTTTAAAACCCAATGGAATTTGTCGACTGTTTTCACCTGAGGCTGTGGCGCCTCCACAACCCGTTCACAGAAGGTACGAATGCCACCTGGTGGCTGAACTACTGTACTGCATTTATAAATCGCAGAGGTTTGTTCTATGCTGGACGCGAGAAACAAAATCAATTTAATAATAATAAAAAAGACACTTAAAAGTTAGTTCATTTCAAGATAAGACTATGATTATGTACCAGATCATTCCTTTTCTAAATCCACTTTTCAAACAAGTGAATGCTTATGTGAGATTTTACTTGTTAATTTTCGTCACAAAAATGGACAATTAAGGATTGCGCAGAGGAACCTATTGGATTTTTAAATCAGACAAATTGTCACCACCACATATTGCTCGAATGAGGACTTGCTGTAACAATCTTTATACCACGTGTTTCTTGACAAGGTTTGTTATATATGCCTATTTAGAAGAAGTACCTGAACTGAATTGTTAAACTTGTTTTATGTATTAACTTTGGGCCACTGCCAATTGGATTATTTGAATATGAATCGCCTGTTATGTTTAATTTTCTTTGTTTACACGTTTTCTCCTTTATATATATTTATAGGCGGTTGTGCTTTTACCTTTGTTAATTGTATTCTTGCCTGTTGACAATGGTTTCACGTGCAATACAATGGATTAATTCTACCAAAACGGATTAATTGTTTCTAAAGACCTATTCCATGTTGCACCTGTGCATAATCACCTGATGAAGCCTTTGTTTTGTTGTTTATGCTAATAGATGGGATACAAATAACAATGCAGGTTAACAGTGTAGCATGCAGATTTCACTATCTATTATGTTAATTCCTGTCATAAACGTATAAATGTTGGTACCGGTACCATTTAGAATGAGGTGCAGAATCACTTACTGTCTCTAACCCTAGCAGCACAAGCAATGGCACGGTCGTCAGCCCGCCCTGGATCCACTCCTCCAGTGACACCGTGCCATCTTTGTCATAGTCCATCTCTTGCATCATTTCCTGTAGAATCTACAACAATCGATCAGGGACTAACATGCCACCCACCCGCGGTCGAAACCCAAGTCAGGGTTGTCATATCCCCATTTACCGGCTTCAGTTCAGTGACATCCCATTCAAGGTATTCTGCAACATGCATCATTTGGGAGACAATTTGTTCCAGTTCCTGAAAAAACAAACAAACATAAACAACGACAACAACACAAGAATGTGCAGAAGTCATAAACAGCTCTCTTTTCTACAAATACAAATGCACAATTCCATGGAAAAACAAGAAATGGGGGGAAAGGACGTGCAAACAAAATATGCTCTTTTACCGTGGGAGTTCTTTGAAATAGTGTTGGACATGGTGTTGTGATGGACATACAGTGAAGTAGGGTTGGACATGGTGTTGTGATGGACATACAGTGAAGTAGGGTTGGACATGGTGTTGTGATGGACATACAGTGAATTAGGGTTGGACATAGTGTTGTGATGGACATACAGTGAAGTAGGGTTGGACATAGTGTTGTGATGGACATACAGTGAAGTAGGGTTGGACATAGTGTTG
>JAOYSI010003923.1:0-14722 GCA_025775065.1 Hiodon alosoides
ATATATTTATATAATAAAGCACAAACACAGAGGCGTTGTTCTGGGCACGATACTGATACTGCTTCCCTGCTACACAAAGAAATTGTTACATAAACTCCACAATTAGCACCATTTCATTTTAAAAGGCGGCATTGTTATACAGGTGTGTTGCTTTATTTTATTGTTCCGTCTCAAAATGAAGTGCAGACAAGTATTCAATGCACCGAGGTTCTTTCTCAGTCCTAGAATGCAATTCCGTTTAATTTAGGCGGTGAAATTCGCGCTAAAGAAAATGATCACTGTCAATCTGGTAGGATAAATTACCATTTTTTAAAGCTCAATGTACCCTTAAAATCAATTTAAGCAAGTAAGGTAAATGCACTATAAACATTTTAAACAAATTAAAACGTGAAAACAAATTTTTTTTCAATGTATTTATTTGTAGGCTACATCGCATCCATTTTATATATGTATATATAAGAAAAGTTCGTCACAGGATAATTTAATACGTTCATGCATAACACGTGAAATGATAGAAGGTTTCAATGTAATACATTTGCAAAACAAATTTATATCTTATCGATATATCAATAAACCGAAACTGTTAAAAAACATGTTCATGTTTGTGCATGAACGTTTCATGCTAATCAGATAATATTTTGCCGATTATGCTTACATTATTTTGACATTATTATGACATTATTTTGACTTTGACTAAATGTGTTTTGTTTTTTTAAAATGTAATTTTATAATATTTGTAGTATTACACGTGATATAATTGAAGATCCGTTTTTTTTTCAAGACACTTTAAACATGTATAGATTTTCTCTCACGAATGGATACAATTATGTTTTCATTAATAGCATTTAAACAAAAGATACCTTTTAAGGATAAATTACTAAACTTCCAATCATTTATATTAAAGTAATCTCAATCGTTGATAAAAAAAAGTCGTTTGCTGAAGTTTTTCACGATACATGATTCGGGCGGAAAATTTCGTCGTCTTCTTCAAGAATGTATGTCCTGCTTCATTTTAGATGTAATTTCATCCAATTTTTTTTTTACAAGAATGATCAATAGACCTATCCAAGTTTTTATTAAAATGTTCTTGGTCTTGTGTCTTCCGAACCTGCTTTTTGTGCTTCATTCTTCTGTTTTGAAACCAGGTTTTTACCTGAATGACAAGTTGAATATTTTATGCATATTGTAATAAAAATAATACCGATAATGAATCTGATTTATGTCTTGTAAGAAATAATGTTCTTACCTGGGTTTCTGACAAACTCAGAGCTGTGGCTAATTCCACTCGTTCTGGAGTAGAAAGATATCGTTGTATTTCAAATCTTTTTTCTAATCCAGACAGCTGTGAGTCCGAGAAAACAGTTCTGGCCTTTCTGCGTTGACAATGTTTGCCAGACAACTCGGGATGATCTTGGAACAGTGCAGGGGCCTGTATCCCTGGAGAAAGAATGTCAGATGGCAAAACTTAACACTGGAGCAACACTGTTTAAAACATTTCTAGTCTAAATTACATAGGAGGCCTTAAAATTTAAATAAGCTAACCATATATAGTGAAATTATATTATATACATATATTATGAAATATCATTATTTATTTATTTATTTTTAAATAAACAAACTTAGGACTGCAGCTATAAAACATGTATTTCGTATAAATAACACGCTTGTGGTGGACCGTTCTCTATGATAACACAATAGAGCAATGCATAACGTAATATAAACGTAGTTATATATGATATATGTACAGGAAGAAAAAAAAATCTTGCATATCAAATATTTTTCCCCTTCTTTGACATCCCGATGCTTACTTAAATTTTTGTATATTTGCTAAATAGTATATACACAAGTTAGGGCATTTAAATTATATAGTATCCATCAAGTCCAAAAAGGGCCATAGTAACTGCTTTACCGCAATTTAGTTATAAAACGACAATCGCCATCAAAATAAGAATAATTCTAAGTATTAAAATCAGTCAAACATTTTAATGTGGAAGTAGACGGCTATAGGCCCACAGATGTACTCACCTGAGGTTAAAAAACATGGATGATGTTCCGATGTATTGAAAGAAGAATGAGGTGCTAAAATTTGAGTTGGCATTAGTGGGTATCCATATTCCAAAAGAGGCATCCGAGATGTTATTGAGCCAGAAAAGTGCGAGTAAAATACTTTTCTCAAAGGCTTGGGCTTGTGCAGCAGTATATCTTCGACCAAGAACGATGTTTTCCTTTGAACTGGCATTTGGGGGACGAGAGAGGCATGGCTAAGATTCATTTCCAACGTCTGTATGAAGCGTCTAAGGGATATCCCACCGAGGATCAGTTTGGTATCTGCACCTCAATTAACAAAAGAGCTCTTCGCGACCGACAACCGTATTTTCCTAGTCTACCTTAAAAAGTACCAAGACGCAACTAAATCAGCGTGTCAGGTAGATAAGTATTACACTAACGTAGAATTTAACATCAAATTGTTAAATCGACACTTCATAAACCAATAGTACAACAGAGGGGCGGAGTAATGAATTAATCCTGCTAGGTTTAAAAAACGCTACGCTTTCAACTGAAGGAAAGGAGGGTCGCTCACCATGGTACTGATAATACGACCATAAAGAACTCTGGGTCTGTGGGATGACTGTGACTGAACAATAGAACTGCTTTAAGCTCCCAATATTGCTTTAAATTTCACATTATAACAGCAGGTATTTACAGAATTTTAATGACAGTCATTTTTAAACTGGTGTACCTTATTAGTAATGGCGTATAATCATTTGCGTGTATGCCCACATATTTGCAGATATATAACCTCATGCGTAGCACTCTTAATTTTAAGTAATATCCATCTTAATCCAACAGTTACGTATACAAGGCTTTTAAAATTAAATTTAGAAAACAAATCATGCTGTAAACCTAATGTGAATTTGACGCTACTAAACCAATAGGTAATTGCTCGTGCGTGTTTTTTAATATAACTAAATTTAGGGAAATGCGTAACAAATGTAGTATGATTTTTCATTTAGGATTCATTCAAACCTTGTTCTTTTTTTTTTAATGTTTTGTGTCAGCTTCAAGAAGGTGTAAAAAGTGGTTCGCCTCAAATTAGACAATTTTAGATAGGACAAACTGTTATGAAATCCAATCGGTCTTTCTTATTGGACATTCTTTACCTTTCTTTCAACAGTCGGTGCTGTTGTCTGTAGCCATCTATTATTTCCTAAGGGGTTGAAGTGTATTCATTATTCCCATACATAATTCCCGACTAAATTGGGTTTAATTGTTACCATTAGACACTGCCATGGTACTAGGAGGCACTTCTGGTTTCTCTACATAATGAAGACAACGATTTGGTTGTCTTCATTAGTACTTAGTTACGATTTGGTTGTCTTCTGGTTTCTCTACATAATGAAGACAACGATTTGGCGATACCTAGTTGTTACAATTCTGATCACCGCGGTTAATTTTGAAAGTGCACTGAAATAAACAGAATTCTCACAGCAATGCTATTAGATAATTAGCGAAGGCGTTTTTACCCCAAGTGATAGTCCTTGAATACGATTTCCATTTGGTGAAAAAAAAAGATTATTGAATTAGCCCTCCAACTGCATTCAGCAATTCTGATACAAGTCTTCCATATGCATGAGTTAGTATACGGTAAAAAAGAAGAACGAAAGTGGCGACTATTCGAATTGGGCTATGGTTTAATGAACTGGGAAATGGGGTAGAGGGGTGAAGTAGATTTTCGTAATTATGTTTCTTTATGACGCCTTTTTTTCGTTTTTCAAACTGCTCTCATTAAGCTATACACATCATTAGGGCACCAACAAGTATCTACGCGAATGGGAAAAGACTACGCATGAAGTAGTAAATAGAAATCCTCGGAGATCCTTAACGTTGTAAACATTTGCAAGATATAAAAAAAATAATTTAAAAATCCTCAAAGTTTAAGATTAAAAAAAAAACGGCTAAATTGCTCTTCCGAAGGTATCCAGAAATCCTGAATTCAGTGGCTATTTATAATCCTTTCGAAGTGAAAGTTGGAGCATTTCTGTCTATTCCTGTCTTTCTACGAAATGTAATGTAAAAATAAACTGATGCTTCACATTATACATTTAATAAATCATAAATGATAGAACATATAATTAATTTTGTTTGAGTGCAAAGTTGCATGAGTAAACTCATCATTTAAAGATGCATGATAATGGCATCATAATCAAATGAAAGCGTATTGGTCAACGGCCTCATCCAGAGATACATGTATGGAGCTTAAAAGACAAACTATTTAGAGTGATCAGCCATTAAGGACACAGGTAGCTTGTACCGTTTGAAGAGTTTCCTGCAAACGCTAATCATTATAGTATGCGTTTCACTTAAGGGTATCTTTGATAGTGAAATCCAAAACAAACCTGAGACATACTACAGTGCAATTGTAGCTTGAGTCTCACATTACGGCACCCAGTGCCCAGTGTTGTAAACAATTCACTACAAAAAAGTACAATACATTATTAGAATTTTAACTTTATGAAGAAAAGACAACATTTCTCAGTGATGAAACACATTTTCATGTATTTTAGATTTTTTTTAAATGGCTTTTTAAATTAATGTATTATATATATATATAGAAGATATATATATATATATAGTGGTTAAGAAAAGATGCTTTTCACTGCTCATTATCAAAATCAATGCAATAGAGACTTTTATAGAATTATTTCTATACAAAATCTATTTCTGGGAATGTACAGGTCTCAATAACCACAATAAAATCTGCCATAAAATTCAGAGAACAAAAATGTGCTCTGGTGAAAAAGGGTTTCCCCTGCCCTCCATGTCCATCTGCTCCCCACTTGCTTTTTTGTTTATTTCTTCCAGAAGATGAAAGGAGGGAAGTAAACTATTATATGCATTAGAACAGGTAGCACAGACCAATTCAAGGCCACAGTATACAATAGGAATAGATTTTTGATGATGTGGAGGGTACACTTTATTCCTAACCTTATTTTTATAGTATCCCATCCACGTGGGGAGTTGATAGCATCCTGTATCCTCAAAGTGGCCAGGAAAATTTGGTGATGGAAATGCAATTCAGGATCAAATAAATCTCTTATTTCAAAGAAGACTTCTATCATGAAAAGAGCATTAAATGTTTTCAAAGGAAAGGTATCCACACAGTAGATAGTGTCACAGAAAAGAAAATGATTACACTAAAGGGGCACAATTCCATCGGCTTGAAGCAATAATGGCAAAGAAAAGTGTTTGGATACCTGGACTTTGAAGATGTTTCAATCGATTTTCATATTTACCCCCTAAAAATGTACCCAGAGAAAAAAGAGCAAATTCATTAATGCAAGCTGTCAAACACAAACATGTCTTTCTGCTGTATGCTCAGATGCCATAGTTTATAAATTAGTTATTCATATGATAAATTGTCCAGCTTTTCCATTGTTTATTATTTAATATCATATTTCTATTTACACAGTCTTTGAATGTTTTACGTGAACATTTGCACACAAGTTTCTCAGCTCTGCAATTCTCCTCCTCCTTTACTGCCAAATTATTTACTATAACTCTGTGTTTTTGGAGCTGTAACAAAACTTCCACAACTGTTGATGTCACAACATGACAATAAACCAGTGACAAAAATGATGAAATGAAATGTTTCTAAATATAAAATAAAAACTATAAAGGGCAGTAAACAGTAAAAAGAATAATAGAAATAATAAAAAAGCACAAAAACAAAAAATGTATTCAATATTTAGTGTGCCTTAAATACTGCTTCAATTCTCTTAGGTAAACTGTCATGAGGTTTCATAAGACAATTGGCAGGGTTAGGGTTAGGAGAACTTTCAACAGTTCTTCAACAGACTTTGTTTTGCTTGCTTCTGTCTGTCCAGGTAAACCCAGACAGCCTCGATGATGTTGAGATCAGGGCTCTATGGAGGCAAAACCATCTGTTGCAGAACTCCTTGGTCTTTTTAGAAAAAGAGTGTTTGGAAATCTAAAATGTGTTTTTTACTACTTGTACACTAGTGCAGAAGACAAAACATACATATTTATTATTATTGCAGAGTGGAAGTGTTTAGGAACCACAGCAACTCAGCCACGAAGTGGCAGACCACGTAAAGTTAGAGTGGGGTCGCCGAGTGCTGAGGCGCAAAGTGCGTAAAAGTCGCCAACGCCCTGCTGACTCAATAACTGCTGAGTTCCAAACCTCCTCTGGCATTAACATCAGCACAAAAACTGTGCGCCGGGAGCTTCATGGCATGGGTTTCCATGGTCGAGCAGCTGTATGCAAGCCTTACATCATCAAGCACAATGCCAAGAGTCGGATGGAGTGCTATAAAGCACGCCACAACTGGAATCTGGAGAAGTGGAAATGTGTTCTGTGGATTGACAAATCACACGTATGTTAGCTTGCTGCTCGTTGACTTGTCCGTTTGCCTCCTGCGCACGAACTCTAAAAGAGTAGGCTGTTGCTGCCCTGCATTGCTAACCCTCTCACTACTGCTGCCGGCGTCAACTCTGTGTTTTGTTGTAAATTATACTTCAGACTCGACGTACTTCGGTGATACACAAATTCACCCTTACAGTAGCTGTAAATAACTTTGGCCGTTTAAAAGCCCTTTAGCAGCTTTCTTCATCATTCAAGCTTACTTAATCAGCAAAGCTATATCTAAATTCAAGCAGTCGATTGACGAACAAGCCCGAGAGCGTTGAGTTGTATTTTAACAATGGATGGTTCTGAGGCAAAAAAAAAAACAAAAAAAAACAACTAACGTCGTTAAGCATTTGAAATTTATCGCACGCGTTAACAGGTTAACATTGACAGCCCTTTGATAATTGAAGATTGCCATCTTCAGTTACCAAAACAACATGTGTGTGGTATACTGGTACTGGTAAATTGGCTGCTTAGTTTATTCATCTCTAAGTCTCAATGCTACTGTTGTGGGCTCCTGGGGGGGTCAAACAAAGACCAAAGACTCAACAAACACTAAACAATGTCTATGGTTGGATCAACTGAGAAAGCGAAAGCCCGTTGACAGCTGGCAAGAGTACAGTGGACTGCTCAGAGCTTTGTTCAGTAAGGCATGAAAGGACATTTTCACCTTATTAATGAAGGAGTGAAATACAATGAAGCAAATATGCACTAGTCAAATGTCACTCTTTTCACTGCACAGGATTAACCAAAACACGCTTCTGCATTAACACTACTTCGATGGACATGATTCTGATTGAGTCCCTGCTGGTCGTTTTACACCCCTAAGTGAGCAAGAAAAATAAGAGGTGACCTCTTTTACCAAGGCAGGGAATAAATATTTATCTGCCTGCCTACTGGGCATTGTTTCCACAGGGACATTTGCAAGAAAGGGGCCCAGAGACCTATTCTGGACTTTCATTATGCCCCATGCATATGTTGGGAGCATGACCTTTAATTCAGTTTCAACAAGAGAGTGATAGGTTATTTGTTCTGAATATTCTCTAAGGAATAGAGGGTCATCAAAGGCCTTATGAATGAAAGAATTACACATACATAACATTTTCTATTAGGAAGGGAAAAAATAGTTATATCAGTAACATGCTTTTTTTTCAAATAGATGATGTTAAACGTCTGTGAATACAGTGGAATGTAAAGGAGAATAAAACAGAAGAAAAGAAAGGTTAGAAAGGTTAGAAAGGTTACTTTCTCCCAAAATGTTTTACCAATCGTGCTAACCTGCATGTATTTTGTGTTCTGTGTTAATCACTAAAAAATCTTGTCACCGTACAATCACACTGGGTGACTACAAATAAGTGCACTTCTCAATACAAAAAATGGTCATGAAACAACAGTTCCCAATCATTATTACAAATTCTTTCTTTATTTTTTTTCTTTTCTCAAAGCGGCAAATGTTTACTCAGTTTAAATTTTACTGAGATTTACAATGAAAGGGATTAATTTCAGATATAACTTCAGATATAACTCTGATACCTGCCATCTGCAGAAGGTCTCTGATGACACTACTGTGGGTTGTATCAGGGATGGTCAGGAGGGGGAGTATAGGGGTCTGGTGGAGGACTTTGTGAGAAGGTGTGAGATGAACTCCATCCAGGGTATGAGGTCTAACCTTGGCACCCTGTAGGAGGTGGTAGAGGCAAGGCCACTGTCAAAAATGCAGGGATGGTTGTGGAAAAACGGAGCTCAATTAGTGCTAGACTGATCACCCCTCAGTGTCAGAGGGAGTGTTATCGGAAGTCCTTCCTGCCATCAGCCATCAGACTTTATAATGCTTCACTGTGAGCCGGAACACTGGCAGTTATGGAGGTCAGAGCGCTAACTAAACGCCTGCTTAGGGCCCCCGTGGCCACCAGAGGGCCCCCAAGAGCACTTTTTTTTTTTTTGTGTGTGTAATATTTTGGCGGAGGCGAGCCCCCAAATCAAATTCTGCTTAGGGCCCCATAAAGGCTTGGGCCGGCCCTGACGGAGGTGCACCGCTTGTTTTTTTCTGAAACTATACTGTCTGCACTGCACTGTTTTGTACTTTTGAACTTTACCTTGTGTATTACCTTTTTTTTATTTAAAGTGCTGCAATTTCAAGTTTCAATTGGGATGAATAAACTATCTATCTATCTATTCTACTAGATATATAGATATTATATTACTACTTTTGACAGCTCGGTAAATCACAATGGATAAATTTGCAAATTAATGCAAAATGCAACCTGCAATTCTGTGTTAATCGAGATATCCAATTAATAAGTTCTTATGATTTAACAGTCCTTATTATTTGCCTTAATTTATAATTTTGTAAGGAAAGAAAAATAACCCTAAATGATAACAAAATGACTACCAATTTAACAAAGCATTTTATATTTGTAATATGTGCAGGGGTACAAAATCACTATAGCACTTCAGAATATTTGGGTAAAGAAAACAAAAAGACTTTAGAATGGCACTGTTATAAATGCAATTATTATTTAACTAAAAGCATTTACGAAATATGAATGTAACATATTCAAATACTATAGATCTCCAGTAGAGGGCACTAAATAGATTTAAGAAATCTTAACGTTTAATCTTTAAGCAAAGAAGTAGAACACAAAGTACCGAGAACAGCGGTCAATTAAACGATTAAACTAACTTCTAATGACACGAATACAAATGTATATTTTATATCACAACTATTTCCTGAAACCACTTATCCAATTCAAGGTCACGTTGCGTCGACAGACAGCCCGGGGACAGGGTAGACACAGAACTCAGGCTAGTCCATCACAGGGTCGCAACCTCCACAGACAATCTTTCGCAGTCGCCGATCCACTCATTTTAAAAGAACACTGACAGGCGAAATTATTTACGTACTGTACAACGTTTACGTACAATTCGTCAAATTCGCCTGCCCTTGCATACCATTTAGAACAGGAAAATCTCTTGAAAAATACACCTACGTAAAGCGCCTTGGTGGGAACAGATGAACAGCTGTAGTGAGTCTAGCCGTAATTTACCGTAATCGAGTAGGCAACTTGACACACGGACCAACGGTGTGCCAATCTCGACGCTCCATGGGTTAACATGACTAGCCGCTAGGACGAGCAGCAGCTGTAACAGTTCTACACGACCAAATATTCGCTATGGGGTGTTCCAAACATGGTCCCCTGATATGTTTCATGGTGTAACTCACATTAATCACATGTCCATTCTGATGAATGTATTATATGTGCATTCCACGGAAAACTTGTCCACGGAACAGCTCGGGATTAATTTGATTAATGTTTAAACGTGTCCTGAATACGCTTACAAGCAAAATAATAAAATGTCTACAAATTATCTAAAAATGGCTTTCTAAACCGTCACTTAAGGTAAAATTGTACAATTGAGGCTTCTCCGCAGTTTGGCAGAGTGCCAAAGAATGGAGAGTATGACGCTATTAAAATAACAGACTGGATCTCAGTGTAGTATTATTATCAACTAAATTGTTGTTTTGTTAAGCCACAACTGCACCAGTTTGGCACACAAGCTAAAGTTTAACAGTAACGTTTAACCATTAATTAAGCATCTATATAATATCTGTGTTTCACAAATTAAGAGTTTCTATTTCACAAATCCATTCCTCTTTGAATCCATACGTATTATATTATTTTAGGAGACCATACGGGGAAAAAAACGATTAGACAAGGAACACGTACGTCTTAATTCAGTCTCTATTGTGCTGTTTAACAGTACAACAGTCAATTAAAAATGTTTATGTTTCACAAAACCAAGGAACGTTGTGAATACGTCTAAATATGTTCCTCTTTACATAAATAACTGTTTTAAATACTTGAGAGGAGAGAAAAAAAAAACTAACGGGAACATCCTCCCGTTTAGAGTGGCTGAGCAGTAAGGCTTAAGAAATAATTTTAAAATAAAGTAGGCTCAACAAAAATCGACTAATAGTAGTGAAAGCACCGGAATCATCCTATTATCACATTAAAGTATTTCAACAATTCCAGTATTGTTCTGTATGTAAATGTATCAAACTAGCAATTTTATATTTACTATATGTGTTATATTAATATAACGTTACAGTTATATGAGACGATCACGTGCGCATATTCCTGGTAAAAAAAAAAAAAAAGTTGCGAAAATAATTCACAAACCTTAAAAATACAACCAGTCTCGGTGCTTTACGGTTATTCACGACATGTATCCTTTCCAAAATGAGAAAATAAATTGGACTAAGGTTGTGAAAATAAATCTCAATGTAATTTCAACCACAATTGGTTTAAGGAATGTGGATGGTTTATGCTTTAAAATGTTATTTTGATTTGAAATTTCCCTCTCGAGCGAAACTTAGAACTTGTATATCAGAGATGTCATATAATTTACTCAAATTGATATAGTTTTATAAAATAAAAAAATATAAGGACCTTGGGCACGTCTTTAAGAAAAGCATAAACCAGCCTATCGCCAGTCAGCCTATCACAAAATACCACCAATAGCTGGTCTGATTAAGTCAAACGGATTTTGCGGTTTACATACACAGAGCTAGCATCAGATAGAAGTGTGCTCGTTTCCGTAGTGTCTCACTCCTCAGTGGATTTTAAAACTCGTTCATTTTGAGAGACAACGCTTGCTCTTGCCACAAAACAGCCATTGAGACACCATGGACAATACGGTTTTCTGGTTTATCCTGACCGGAATTACGATTCTGTTCATTCAGCAAGGTATGCTTTTTCAAACGGGTTTTTCTAGCTGTTTTGTGCTGATCTACTTTACATACAGGAATCTTGTTTTAAATACCACTTAAGTAGGCGACGAATGTTAGTTAACGTTTTCCTTAAACGTATCTACTGACACGATACCTGTATATTGCGTCGTTTAATTACATATCTGTGACATGCTTTTCTACGGCGCCTGCCTGGTAAACCAAGTTACTATTCTGCATCTAGGGGATTTCCGTTGTTTCATGTATTTCAGCAAATTTTTACGAAAAGACTGGCTGACTTGTTTATGTTTGTAATAAAGCTGTGTTTCTGGCTCTGCGCTTTTAGTCCAATCTCCTGAGGTTCTGACAGACACAGGGCGATGTAGAAAAAGTTGACAGGAGTTGGTCTTCCGAAATAAAAAAAATAAAAAATACGCGCTCTTAAATATGATTTTAATGAAACTGTAGCTACGAAAACGTGCGGTTAATTTACTCACAATATTACTCTCTGTAATACCGATTGGGGAACAAGTATGTGATATTCCATCATAATAATCCGTATTGAAAATGGTTGAATGTGCGAGATACCACACTAGAAGGGTCTGATGTTTTTTAAAGTTATAATATACTAGCGTCTATATTTCAAATTAGTTTATAAATAAGTTATATTAATGATACTAATAAGACACAATATATTGTACAGTAATAAAGTATAGTGACCAGCATGTATGAAACATGTTGGTCTTTGTGTGACAACAATTATTGTTTAAAGAATTCAAGCATGCGTTGAATGTATACATATAACATATCCACACAGATGGTGTTCATAAAGCCCAAAAACCCCTTAACCTCCAAAGTGATGATAGAAAAAGATAAGACAGTTTTCTGGTATCTAATCAAGTGGTTCTCAGTCCTGGTCTTGGACAAGCCCCCTCAATGATGTTTCCACTCGCTTTTAATAGCTATGATCTTCAGTAATGGGACAAAATATTAAATTGCTTAAATTAGGGCAATAGCTATTTAATGTAAGTGTTTAATTAATTGGCTGGAATAAAAACCTGCACAGACACAGACACACAGTAGGCCTTCAGTATCAGGAGTCCCACTGAAATGGGTCTGAAGACCTTGCATGTTTTAGCTTTAATCCTTATATATTAACTCTTATTAAATGTAAAAGTAACAACACTGTAAATGGAATCACATTAAATGAAAACAGAATGGGGGCAGTTAATTTAAGCTTTTGGTAGAATGGGCCCAATAATTACAGATTTGTTTAAGTGTAGCAGAGTACAATATGTTGTTCAAACATTTTTAACTGATATTCTACACAGCTAGCCAGCTATCAGCTGTTGCAGCAGAAGGGTTTTGGTAGTTGGGGTTTTGACAAAGCATTGTTGTTATTGTTATTGTCATTATTATTCGTTACAGGTAGTGGCTAGAATGGTACAACATATTGACTGTATGAGATGTATGCAAATTGTGTGGCGGCTGCATCTGCCCAATAGTAGCCCTAACCCTAACCCAATAGTATGGGACTTCTTGACTGCAAATGACTGTAGGGATCTAACCTTGGTGTGACTGCAGTTTGATAGTTCGACAAGTGATTTAGTGACAAAGTTTGTGGCAGTTGCTAATGTGTTTATGAAGAACTTCCTTGAAGATGATGCAACATCTTGCAGAGTTCAGCTAGGAGGGAGCTTCACAGGCGGTTGCTGTACAAATTTCTAGCACTATTTGGCAGTGTTTTCTCCGTTTCAATTTGTAGAATGCTGTCCGAAAATGGATTCACCATGTAAAGCTTTGCTCCACCAGAAGAAGGTTTCTCAGTGGTGTGGAATTTATTTTCCTGTCATGGCCTTGGGCTATTAAATAGCAGAGCTGATGCAAACATTTTACCATCTGCATCCCATGATACGACATGTCCCTCATGTTGGGCAGAGTGTTCCAGTTCACAGAACACAGGTCTGCAGGTGCTACTTTACAGTTGTACTGTCGCAGTGAATTCTGCCTGCATCAAACTGCAAAGATATTAATACTTATTCTTATAAGTATATAACATATTTAAAAAAAAAAAACTATTCACAGACTTCTGTTACATGTAAATAGTAACATGATTGGCAGCTGCAGTGTCCCAGTTTTAAACATGTGCAGAACTGAAAAAAGTTAATTAGTTGCTTTAGAAGCATAGTACACCCGATATGCAATAGAGGTGCTATTTTAGTCTTCCTGAAAGTTTAAACCTGTACATTTTATAATGACGTTTGATCATTGTTAGCCTGGGCCTTACTTTTTGTAAACAATACTTTGAGAAACCTTCTGTCTTTGTGACAACCTAACAAACGTCTTAAGGCCATTTCGACATGGCCTGTTATCGTGACTCAGCCACTAGACAGAATGTTTCTGTGTTAGGTTATTCAATGTTAGGTTTTAATTAAACCAGCACTTTCCTGGTTCTTCATAGCACACACTATTTTTAATATTTTTATATTCACAGACGTTTCTTCAGCAGACATTCTATGACAGTAACGCTAATGTGTTACAAAGTTTGTCAATGATATATATACTTTGAAACAATTTAAAAAAAAGTTCCTGTATCAAAATAGAAGTTAAAACATCACACAACTAATTTACAGGAAGAAGGATGTTGGCGTGAAGATGCTGCAGAATTAAATAATCTTGTCTGGCAACCCTAAAATAAGTGAACTTCAACACCCATGCTTCATTACTCACCACACCTCAGTACTGCCCTGAGCAGCTTAAGTCAAGCGGTCTTTCTCCAAAGCTGTCAGTGAATGTGTAAAGGCTTCTCATTATTAACAGCAATCTTCCAATCCCAGCTCACAATTTATCCATAGAGCAATGTGAATTACTTTAATTTATTTGAAAGAGACGAAATGTAGAATTTATATTTAAAACGTAAAGGCCGTCTGCTTTGATTCCTATTCATGCACCTGCGTATATAGTAATGCAATTATCACTGGAAAACAAAGTATTGATTAACAAAGAAACTTAATGCCTGCTTTAATGTTGCAATATGCCCATTCAAAGGTTAATACTGAAATAATTTTCCATTGTATATTAGCATTTATTTATGGGATACTGAAGACAAAAGATTACCATGGTGCTAATCTTTAGAAATAGGTTACACAAATATGTATATATTATATATAACATAAATAATTGAGATTGGATTGTGATCTGGATTGAGATCTGAGGAATTTGGAGGCCAAGTCAACACCTTGAACTTGTTGTGTTCCTCAAACCATTCCTGAACCATTTCTGCTTTGTCCTGCTGAAAGAGGCCAATGCCATCGGGGAATACTGTTGCCATGAAAGGGTGTACATGGTCTGCAACAATGCTCTTACCCAGTCGTCTAGCCTTCACAATTTGTCCCTCGTCAAAGTCCCACTTTTTTCCTGCTTCTAACATCAACTTTGAGGACAAAATATTCACTTGCTGCCTAAAATATCCCACCCACTGACAGGTGCCATGATAATGAGATTATCAATATTATTCACTTCACCTGTCAGTGGTCATAATGTTATGGCTGATCGGTGTATATATA
>JAOYSI010003925.1:0-14722 GCA_025775065.1 Hiodon alosoides
TCCGCCCCCTTCTCTCGCTCCCCCGCCCCCGCTTTCCCCCTCCCCCCCCCCCCCCCGGGGGGGGCGTCGTCTCGCCTCTGGGGGGGGGGGGGGGGGGGGGGGGGGGGGGGCCCCTGGGGGGTGGAATAAAACTTGTTAACATGAATGCCGGGATTTGCAGCAAAGGTTCAAACTGGTGTTAGGGCCTCTGTGCCTGCTGATGACAGATCCTGGGCCCCAAAAAGAGGAGAAGCGGTCTCCCAGGAGTTTCCTGCGTCCCCGGACGTCTCCTCTCAGAAGGCTGATGGGGCCGGGCCTTAGCTACGGCACGAGGCCAGGCCGATAGCGACATCTCAGTAAAAGCTCCATGCCACGTTCTCTCAGCTGCAGTGGACTGCTGGGAAAGGAATTAATTAAAGTTTTTTTTCCTATTGTTTCATTATCTTAGCCTATTTCTCTTATCTCTGGCTTAACATTATCAGCACCCTGGTACAACTACAGTGTTCTGCTTAAAATAGTCTGTCACATATCAGAACAGCCAGAGATTAAATGCCTAAAGTTTTTCTTTCTTTTATGCAGTGAATTACTGCAGACGTTTAAATTTTTGTTTTGTGTTTTTTCATGAGATCCAACAGTTTGTATATTCTGCTGCTCTTGATCCCTGAGTCCACCTATTAAATAATAATGTTTTCAAACCAGCCGGCATAGGCTTTGACATTCAACGTCAGCACAAAAAAATACTAGGATCACAGTGTACTTTAAAAAAAGTATCATTATTGTTATTGTCATCAGTTAATATGTGTTTATTTGTTTGCGGGTGGAGGTGCATTAAACGTACGCCAATTATCACTGAGAACTGACACGTAAAAAGAACTTGTTCAAACTGTAGGGCCTCTCTTAAAAATCAAATAAAATTCAGAGTTCCAGGGGCCCACATTTTAAAGGAAGCCCATAGGAAGTATTCAATTATTCAAAAAGTTTTAACATAATAAAATATTAACACCCTGAAACCCTCACATGAGCTGTTACTTCCAGGGATATGATCTCTGCAAATTAAACCCCAGAGCAAACCGTTGGAAAAATTTCTGTCCCACTAGCATGGTCCTGGATGTCAAGAGAGAGAAGCCCCCCCCCCCTTTATATTTGATCGACTGCATACAGACTACATAATGTTATTTTCATTACGTAAAATTTCAGTCTGCCCATAATCTGTCATAAACCTTCTTGGCAGCTTAATTTTTACAAAGCATCCAGCAATAAATGTTCAAATATTTGGGACGATTCAGTCCTTCACCCATTATGTTAAAGCTTTCTGTTCATGTATCAGAATTAATTACATAAAATGTAATTTGCTTTTAGCTGAATGAATTGTGAAAATTAGGTGCAAACGTTCACCAGATTGTTTAATTGGCTCCTACCTGAAGCTGCTTATTTGGCTAATAGAAAGTTAAAATTCAGGTTTGTGTGAGAAGAGGGTGGCCCGTGAGAGCAGAAGGTGGTCTGTGAGAGAAGAGGGTGGTCTGTGAGAGAAGAGGGTGATCTGTGTCTGTGAGAGAAGAGGCTGGTCTGTGAGAGAAGAGGGTGGTCTAGGTCTGTGAGAGTAGAGGGTGGTCTGTGAGAGAATATAGTGGTCTGTGAGAGAACAGGGTGGTCTGGGTCTGTGAGAGTAGAGGGTTGTCTGGGTCTGTGAGAGAAGAGGGTGGTCTGGGTATGTGAGAGAAGAGGGTGGTTTGTGAGAGAAGAGGGTGGTCTTGGTTTGTGAGAGAAGAGGGTGGTCTGTGAGAGAAGAGGGTGGTCTGGGTCTGTGAGAGAAGAGGGTGGTCTGTGAGAGAATATGGTAGTATGTGAGAGAAGAGGGTGGTCTGTGAGAGAATATGGTAGTATGTGAGAGAAGAGGGTGGTTTATGAGAGAAGAGGGTGGTCTGTGAGAGAGTATGGTGGTCTGTGAGAGAAGAGGGTGGTCTGTGAGAGAATATGGTGGTCTGTGAGAGAAGAGGGTGGTCTGGGTTTGTGAGAGAAGAGGGTGGTATGGGTCTGTGAGAGAAGAGGGTGGTCTGTGAGAGAAGAGGGTGGTCTGGGTCTGTGAGAAAATATGGTGGTCTGTGAGAGAAGAGGGTAGTCTGTGTCTATAAGAGAAGAGGGTGGTCTGTGTCTGTGAGAGAAGAGGGTTGTCTGTGAGAGAAGAGGGTAGTCTGTGTCTGTAAGAGAAGAGGGTGGTCTGGGTCTATGAGAGAAGAGGGTGGTCTGTGAGAGAAGAGGGTGGTCTATGAGAGAAGAGGGTGGTGCAAGTCTGCATGCTTGGGCCCTCTGTAAATCCTTCAGTTTTAGCAAGTTGTAGTTCTGAAAAGTACAAGAAACTACAGGAACGTATCGGTCACCTTTTTCATATGTCTCTGTAGTGGCAAAATCCAATCAACCTCCATTTGTTGTATGCATAGGCAAAATGAAAACCTACCCTTTCCCTTGGAAACACGCCACCTCAAGCATTTTTTATGAGGATTTAAATGTCATACAAATGGGTTTTGCAGAGCTTGGCATAAATCATGCAAAATCCCCAAACAACAAACCTTCACAAGTCATTTCAGGGAAAACATATACTGAAACAGGTGAGGTTAGGTCTACACAGTTCAGTTGGGATGACCTGTAATCACTGCCCTTGCAGGTCAATGCAAAAAAAAGAATCTCAGCATACTTAACTTTTAAAAATACTTTGAGATACTGATTGAACAATAACAATATAGAGTCGTTTCAGAGTATAAAATAAAATGTTTTTTTAATATTAGTTGAGTAGTTTACACAGGAGTGGTTTAAATTGTGTCCTGTTTGCCCTTGATCTACCCTGTCAATGAAATTTTTTCCTCTTTTTCCTCTCCAGTGTCGATAAGGGGCTGACATTGTGTGTTGAAAGGGAAGTGACGGCAAGTGCAATGTTTTGGTTTCAGGTAGTGAATTCATCAGTACCAATAAACAACCAAGATGCAAACTCTCACACTGAAGGCTTGCAGGCAGTGGTGAAATACTTACTGTAATCTGTCTCCTCGACTGAAAAATGTTCTCCAGGGCGTAATAATTGACTTACTGTTCTCTTTTCGACACCTTCAGCATTTCGGTGCCACCGGCGTGACTAAAAACGTGATGGGAATTCATAATCTTAGATTCCTCCTTTTGTCCCTTTTTGTCCGAATTTGCTTTGGGACATGTTTTATATGTTTCACAGTTGTCCTAAAAGGTCACTGTTGGTACGTACATTATGTGACCTGATGTGTTTGCTGAGACTTGGATTTAGAACATTTACATCAGCAAAGTCCAATGCAATTCACAATTTCCATTTGCCACAGCCTTTTCCGAGCATCGTATTTTGTGAATAAATATTGATTAATATGTAATATCTTATTTAAACTGATATCGTAGGTTATGTATGCTTCAAAATGTCTGTCTGCTGCAGCTACACTTCCATATTGATATTTAATAGACATGCCAAGTGAAAAACACTTAAGATTGAAAATCTTAATTACTGTTTTAATCACTGTTTTAACAAAATCATCGAGGAATGAAACCTGTACAGCTGAATAATTCAAATACCTCAGAATAGCAGAGAAATACAGTATAAAGCGGAGGATACTCATTAAATTTGTTTTGAGTGAGTGAATGAGTGAATATTTTCCCGTGGTATCCTCCCACTCCAAAAGGAAACATGTATGAAATATAACTAGATATTGTTATATAAAAATATATATATACATATTTGCGTGTGTATAATTCACATTTTCCCCCAACAGATCTTTTTTTTAGAAGTGAACTATGATTTTAATCCAGGACATGGATTGTTATTATTATTATTATTATTATTAACAGTAGTAGTAGTGGTAGTAGTACCAGTATATTTTTGCCTCCTTGGCTGGCCCTATTTGCTCAGAGTGAGACTGCAAAATTGGGATGCACAAAATATGATTTTTGTCCCGAATAGGCCCCTACAGCCTTACCTGTCCTTACCCCTTTCATACATCGGTACCAAAAGTTCATAATTACAATGCCATTATGTAACAGATTTGAAATTTTTAAAAAGCTGTCTGTTGTGAAGGCAACACAAATGAAAGGCTGAGAAATTTATTTAAAAAAAAATTTCTGCCAAGATGTCAACGTCTGATGACCACGCGGTCTTCATATATCTGACCGCACTTCTGGAGTCAATGCCCCCCCCTTCTACCCCCCCAGTCACGTCATGGCAGCTCATTGCATTTCATTTGCAAATGACTTGGACGGCACTGGGATGTGCATTAGCATAGCGTGGCTTTGGTATTCCGGCCACTCAATCAATCAGCAGTCACACAGGCGGAATCTCGCAGAGGTAATTTGCTTGTGTCCAATTGAGGGGAATTGGATTGAACTCCGGGCCAAACCTTGATCAATAGGAAGGGGGGGGGGGATATGTGGCTCTATAACACCGGCAGCTGTGAGTGCTCTCACTGAGACCCACAAAAAAGACTTTGTATGTACTCTGAAACCATCCTATTTAAACATACCCTATTTAAGCAGACTTACTGCAGGGCTTGTGCAGTTAAAGGGAGAAAAAACTAAAAACAAGAAACCCCTGTGATGACTGCATGGACATTGTCATGATCCAAAATTTCTAGGCAGTGGAATAGCTTCAATGTAACGGCTTTTTTCACTTGAGTTTTTTTTTTTTACATATTAGGAATGGTAAAAATGTATAGAATCCCACACGCATCTTGTGCTTTTCAGAGTCATAACTTAAGTAATTTAAGAATAATTAGGCCTGCTTTGTCTAAAGCCGGGAGGCACCAACCCGACCGCTTGGCATCCAGCATTGCCTGCTTACCGTTGGATTAGGATGTTCCGGTTGTCAGGGGCTGAGACTGAGCTTCAAAATTTGAGCCAATTAAATGAGAGAAGAGAAGTGAAGAACAGGTATATTTCTGAACCATTTTCATGCAGTCACATCGCATGTACCAAACACAAAGAGAAGGAAATGATATATTCAGGTTCAAATTCCTTCCTAGCTTGTTAATTTGACCCAGGTGTGCTCACTCAGTCTTTATAAACAGTTCTTAAAAGCTGTAAAAAAATAATAATAATAAAAACATCAGCGCTTTCCCTTCAGGCCCTGACTAAACAAACCAGCAGGTTTTTTAATGCTGTGGCTTATTAACACATTTATATTGACCAATTACCCAGCTGAGGACTTCCAAAGTTTTTGATTTGGTTCCAGCCACAGTCTGGACAGTGTGTTTCAGTGCCTTGTTTTTACAAGACCGTCAAGTCCGGGAGGATGGCTGCTGGGTTGATGTGTTCCAGACTATAGGTTACGTTATGCCTGCAATACCCTGTATAATATAGGGTGAACCATTTGAAAAAAGTGTGCGAGAGTTCTGAATTAGTAAATTGCAAATTAAAGTTTCCGACACGCAGACATGGGGTGTTGTATTTAGATTTGGTACATTTTCGGGTGAGGGCATTGTATTAATTTTTGGTTAGTGAGAGGCCTGCAGCTAATTGGCAGAGACAGAATTTTTAGACCCTATAATGTAGGTCTGGATTTTGAATGAATCCAGTGTGATTTATGATCAAATCAAAGTTAGCAGTTATCATTAGCATAAATTTTATGCTGTTCATCTCGTTTTGTGGATGGCGAATGAAAAGATTAATGCAGAAAGTGAACTAAATGTTCCAAAATATGGTTCTACTTCTAATCTCCTACCAGCATACTAGTTTCATTTTTTAAAATCTTTTTTTACCAAAGATACTGAAACTCAGTACAGAGGAGTAAAAGCCCCAGGCCATAGGCTGCAACTCTGTTCTGTCATCTTCAATATCCTACATTAAAAACAGGACTATGCTCTGCTGTAATTCATTTTCATTGACTTAACACCCACTGAAAGGGCCGCATTAAGTCGTTAGGGGCAATAATGGACTGGCTTAATGCTTGTTTTGTGACTGCAATTCATCTTCTGGATTTGTTTGCATATGCGTGTGTGTGTAACAGCGTGAATGTGTGTGTGTGTGTGTGCGTGTGTGTCTGTGGGTGTGTGTGTGTGCGTGTGTGTGCGTGGGTGCGGGTGCGTGTGTGTTTGAGTTCCTTCCATCAGCATAAACTGCTAATGTTTCAGATGTTGGTTGGCAAGAAAAAAACTCACAGCGAGACTGGCCCTAAGGTCGAGGATGGAACAGGAACTTGTCTCCAGATTTCCTGAAGTAAACATAAATATGGCTCCTTAAAAAGGTTTCTTACTGATGTGTCCGAAAAGGCCAACACAAATACATTGATGAAACGTTATTTTAACGATGTATACATTGTATACATTTTTCTTAAAGGCCAGCGTTGTGTGTAGCACATTCCAGGTAGGTTTGGCCTTCACCATACCATGTTACACAAAAGTCTCCTGATCTTGACGTCCCGATATTGACAACTGAAATAACAGCCTATTTCTCCTGACATGGAACCTGGGGAATGCACCTGCAGGGCTTGTGGGAAGCTCCGATGAATAATTTAAACCGAAGACTTCTACAGAATCTAGAGCGCCATGGAAACCACAATCTATCGTTTAATGCAGTAGCCCTTCTGGGCGAGGGAAATGTCGGTAGAACATCAAAACATACCAGTACAGTATATATTACAGTAGAGCTCTGGGGTCTTACGTACGGGTGAACCAGTTGTCAGCAGGTAACTGAACCAGTAGCTGAGATCCAGGTCACCGAAGAGAGAAGCCCAGAGACACCGGCAATGTTTTGGCATTCGTGGTTTACAGTATCGGCTCATACCAAGCAGAGGCTTTGGCCCCTCTTTTCGAGATTCCCCTTGCGGCAAAATCCCGACTGTCCCCATGACCGAGTCTTCTCCAACACCAGCAAACTGCTACCTCTAAAGTTCTAATAAATGGCTGTGAAGCTGCCTTGATATTCTTTTTTTTCACACAACACATACACTTTGTGTTAGGCTTTGCCATTTGGTTAGTCTAGTTAAAGAACTAAAGAGTATTATAGGGGCTGTTTTATAACAATACCGAAAATAAAAGAGAAATTATGAAAATAACAGTACATACCCCGTATAGTGGATTGTTCAGATCCACAGTCTTCCTCGTGTCTCTCAGTACTTGGCTGGCGATTACAAATTTGGCAGCTGTTTGTCTTCTGGCCAGGTTGCTGCTGTCGCTTAGGGTGTTAAAGTCCGAGATAAGGCCCGGAGAGCCGGTGCTAGTTAGCGTCTCTGTTGTTTTGTATCTGGGGCAGTGCAGCAGGAAGTGGGGCTCATCCTCCTTATCTGTCTACCCACACAGCCCTCACATTCTCTCCACTCAAGGCTTCCAGGTCCGCCCATCACCATGGCCAGGCCCCGACAGCTCAGTCTGACCTGCCTCAGCATTTCTCTTTAGGGTAGTGACCAGGTACGCTGCCCTCTCTGTGTTTGCGGTAGAACCCTAGTTTTATCTGGAAGATTTCTCCACTCATCAATATAAATTGCCCTCGATTTTCCCTGACTGTTTTCCCTGGAAAGCAGCCCTTGACTTTTCAGCAATGTCAGGCGGTAAGAAGGATTGTTTAGGATACTGACAAGCCACTGTCCTCGATGTAAAGTTTCCCCTCGGTAATATGCTCAAAAGACTGAGAAACCATATAATTGTTCAGGTGAGTTTATCCCCAGCTGAGAATTCCATAATTGGTAGACTTTAATACTCTTTAATTTACTCTTCATTGACAACCATTGATGCTATGTTAGCCTTATTTGTATCAGCTTTCATCTGCTCCACATGGAAGAAATGTTCAGCACTTTTTAAATCTTTTCAGTCTCATGTTAATGGGTAAGAGTACACTGGGTTAAATATGTACACTTTATATAAATATTGTGGTGCGGGAACATTAGTCCCCACCCATGCACGAACCCATGGCACCTCACGGGAGGAGGCCTCAGCACCGCGGACAGCGCCTGCCTAAGCCCTCAGCTGTTCAGCACCACCCCTTCGCACTCGAGCCTGGACAGCGCCTACCTAAGCCCTCAGCAGTTCAGAACCACCCCTTCGCGCTTGAGCCTAGACAGCGTCGAGGGCCTCATCATTCAATTAGGCAGCCAATGGGGAAGAGGAACAGCTGCCGGCTGTTCCCATGATTGGCTGCCTTCCTACAAAAGGGCCCTCCAGTGCACAGTGAGAGAGAAGTCTTCAGGTTAACTGAGGTATGTGGTTCTCTCTCGCAGATTCAGAGGAGGAAGAAATCCTGCGGCCGACACAAGGACACCAGCCGTCCTCCTCAACTCCCCCAAACACTCTCACCTTCTCCCCAGTCCCACCGGCAGAGAAGCGCTGGAAATAGCCTCAACGTAGCCACTGTTTACTTTAGTTTCGTCCTTTGTTTGTGGTATAATAAATTCCCTTTTTTCCTCAACCTTGGGTTGTTCGCCTTGCCTGTGCCTAGCCCCGTAGCCCAGCGTTACAATATAAAGAGGATATATTTATATATATTTGAATATATATTTATATTTTTATATAAATATAAAGAGTAGGCTCATTTTTGTGGAGAAGGGTGAAGCCAACTTTTCACAGAACGTCAGTGTTTCGCGTTGTGGTATTCCCCCGAAACTGCAGGTTCACTTTGAAGGCAGTGGCTGAACATTAATTCAAATCAGTGTTTTCGGAATGACAGGTCTCTCTCTCTCTCCTTGACAAGCTGTCAGGCTAAAACGGAGAGGAAATGTTTGGGCGTGTGAGTCAAAAATGGACACTGCTTAACCTCGACTTTATACTGGTCTGGTCTTTGGGAAGATTTTCTTTGTCGTTTTTCCACGCATTCGGTAACTTTAGCAGTGCTATATGAACTTTTCCTAGTTTGTATTCTCCGTTTGTACACACTATGATTATGTGCCTTTTCAGATATACAAGGGCAACAAAGTATTGGGCAAATGCAATAATGAAGACAAAGCACATTTCCATGTTTCAGGTAAAGGACAGAACGCCACATGTGCAGAGATTCTGACTGGAGAAAATATTCACAGAGGAAAAATGCATGGAGAGGCAGAACACTAATTCTGAAATTGCTGATGCATACGTGCCTGTTTTCTAACGAGTGCCGGAGGAAAGGATGGCCCCCGGTTCCTTCTTGAATTCAAAGCAAAAAGTGATCAGTTTCCACACTCTTTCAGCGATAACTGCCAGATGGCCCCGTTGCCTTCTTGCATAATGCATTCATTAAACTGGAGCGCTTAAGGAATTGAATTTCCAAAGCGACGTACGGTATGCTTCTTAATTTAGAGACAGAGACGCGACTGACGGGAGAGAGGAAAAGGAGTGCTATCTGCAAAATCAATCTTATTTGTTTGTTTCAAGAAATGACGAGAGGTAGATTAGGGCATAGTGATGGAAGAATTTGAAGTTTCTTCTTTGACTTCTGCACATCCCTAAAGTACCCATAATCCCTTTGGTGCCAGTGTCTGTAAATCACGCTATACGGAAAACATGACACTTGTGAATGGGCTCAGAGGTGTCTCTTTTCAAAAGACATGTAAGGATCCTTACAGCCCTGTACTATCATTTTTATGCCCGCCGGTTAGAGTAATGTCTATTCACAAGGTAAAAATTGTAGAAGATCGTGGTGCATGAAATGACTCTAAATAAGTACGTAAAAAAGAAAAAAAGATATGAGTTGAATAGGAAAGGAGATATTTCAACGTCTAGCGAACACGGTTTAAAAATAAAGAACTATAAAAAAAGATTCTCAAGCACATTTAGCTTCCTTAGGCACTTTTGACTAATTTCATACTTTCTTATTTATTCCGGAATTGCCACATTTTGGATAACATCCCTCGTAAACGTAACCCAGCACGCGTATAAGATAGGGGTCAGACATGACTTCTTTGACTCAGAACTCTTGGCTGGTTCGCCTCCTGTGTTTAACCGTGGAACCTGCCGATGCTCTATTGAATCCCAGGGGGGGAAACAGTTCTCGTTGCTGGAAGGTCAATGAAATGGACTGGGTTGATGGACATGCCCACAACTCACGCAGAAGAAAGGAGTAAGAAATCTCATGTCTTTTAAATTCATGACTGTTTCATGACCACCTCCAGTTTTTCAGGGGCCCTATCTGCAATCCTACTTGGAAAACCTGTATGTAATCTTACATAGGGTCCCTTTCATTCAGGGGTTGTATGTGTAATCTTACATAGGGGCCCTTTCATTCAGGGGTTGTATGTGTAATCTTACATAGGGGCCCTTTGTGTATTCTTACTAGGCGGCCTTTAAATAATTTTAAATTGGAACCCAATGTGTAATCTTCCTTGGTAAAGCTTTGTGTAAACTTTCCTGGAAAACCTATGTGAATTTTTGCTTGGGGGCCCTATGCTTCATCTTGCTTGTGGGCCTTATGTAAAATCTTACCCTGGGGGCAGTGGCTCTGTTCCCGGAGTGGACACAGGGAATGTCAAGTATCACCAGAATAAAGAGCCATGTAGAGCCTAGGCAATTGCCCTTTTATTGCCTGGTGAAAAGGCAATAAACACAAAACCAAAACAGCGGGACTAGAATCACCTCCTTGTATCAAAAAAAAAAACAGCAAAAAACAATCCCCAAAGCTACGGGGGAAAACAGGGGTAGAGGGAGAACACCAGAACCAGGAATAAAAAAAAGGAAAATAAACAGAAAAAATATCTGCTGCCATGTTGGCTTAACTCCCTCTTTCTTTTTCCTTTCCCTTTTTTCCGAGGGCTGTCTTGTTGCACTCGTTGGCCCCCCTTGAAGACCTCGGGCTGGCAAAGTGACACGGGTTTGAAAAATCCGTTAGTGGTTAGCGGAACGCTTTCTTTCTTTGCCTCCGTCGACCGGTTCTGCTCGCCGGGAACTGGGCGAGACCGCTTTGTATTCTCTGATCGCCGACGGCTGGCAGACGGGGTGAGTGGAGCCAGGTTTGTGCAGCAGATCCGGTGAAAACGGTGCATTTTCCAGTTCTGCTCTTTTTTCCTCCCCACCACGCGCAGCGCCATGGCGAAGCTGTTCAAACGCATATCATATTCAGTCCCCTGGCAGTCACAGGGCGGTAAGTGGTCACACGCGTTGATGCTGTAAGCCGGCCCAACCGGTGTGTAGCAAATGACATGATGTTGTCTGCAGCAGAAAAAAGGTAAACTGAGTTCAGTCACACTCATTCCGTCGTCTGCGTTTCACAAGGCAGGCGCGCTCACAGAAATCAGTACGAAGGTCATAGAGATGAACATTGAGATGAACTCTTCTGATTTTTCCAGCTCACCTGATGCTCCAGTAGTTTTTGAATTTTTGGACTCTCAAAACTCCACCAAAATTGCCCTTAGGTTCCCCATTAGGACAGCAGCCAAATGCGCTGCCTGTGCAAAAAGTCATATATAAAAGCCCTGTTTGGCATTGACTCTGAGTTGCCCGAGCTGTCCTTGACTGTACTCTATTCACGCAAATTACCACTCCAGGCCCTTCGTGCTGGGAAGTCCGCACACCGGACGGCACTTCCCGTCTCAAGCTTGACCTATTGTTAATTAACTAAAGCCATTTCCCCGAGAGTGCCGCCACTCGTTTAGGAGCGAAGCCTATTCTTCTGTTTGTGTATTCGCGTCGTTCCCCATGCCTTGAGGACCTTATTTTCTCCCCTGCTTTCTTCTGCAGGAAAATGAGAAGTTTGCTCATTTGGGCTCATTCGGTCTGGCGGAAAGCTCGGCTCGCTGCCAGCCCCGTCGTGCCGCGTCATTTAAAGTCCTGGCGCAGTAAAATGGGTTGCACGGTGCTGGCGGGGCTGATTCAGCCTCCTTGTCATTCTGAAACAGAGCGAGGTTTTCCAGCCCGCCGTCCGTCAACCCGTGAGGGGCGGGGGTGTCAGGATGCCGTTAGCGCCAATCGTGTCTGTTTGTGTTTGCATTCCGTTTCCCCGCGCTGTATTTACAGGCACTTTTCCCCCCACATTCTTGTCTTCTCGCTATCCAAAGGTCTGGGTGCGTTTACTCTGCATTTATCAATGCAAACACAGCTGGATCTCGCAAGTTCCTTTTATTTCCTTAATTTATTTATTGATTCTCATTTCCATCCATCAGTTGCACGCATCCGCTGCAAGCCTACAATTTTCTTTTAAAAAGAATTTGAGGAAAAAAAAGACTTAGGCTCGATCATGGTTGGCAATGAGTAAATTCATTTTAACACCCGGAGTAAATTTACTTTGATGCATCATTTTTGAAATGCGACACATTGTTCAGTTGTTGCATGTTGTCTCACGTGAACAACGAGTGCAGACGGCCAGCATGACGCATTCGCGCCGCAGAAAACAACCAGACCCGGCTGTTCATTTTCAACGGTCGTCTAACAATGTTTATTTGCATTTATATTCATTCATTTGATGGAGGTTTTTACCCAAAGCAAAGTAAGGACATTAGGTGTTAAGAGCAGGACGAGGCAAATGGAAGTAATAAAACAAATATTCAGGCTAATAATGCTGTAATAATGTGACTGTGAGGGCCATTGTGGCGCGCGCGTCCAACAATCCTGCAACGTCTGTATAGGGATTCTGAACCTGAACTTTTGAACTGAACCTCTGGTATGGAGTAAATGCGTAAATAACCCACCTAAGGGTCCCCAAAAAAGTAAAACCCTCACGCCAAGCTGGGGTGCTGTGGAGATGATATACGTGAGTCATTGAAAAACGAAAAATAAATTTTTAAACGCGCCATTCTGGGTTCAGCGACTCCAGTTGAACGATTCAGCCAGTACGCCGATGTGTCCTTAACCCCCTCCCAGTCAAAGCGGATGTTACCTGCCAGCCCTGGATACTGATCATAGAGGGTATTTCTGCGGCTGTGTCTGCACCGTCTCAACCTTTCTTGTTTGCACCTGGTTGACTTAATGGCCTCACAAGTCGCTTTGATTCAAAAGTGTTCTGCTGAGTGAGTAAACCTCCTCTCATCCCGGGGATTATTACTGCAGGGGGATTGGCGAGAAGCAGGGAACAGATTTGGATTTCGAAGCAACTCCAGGCTAAAGGATTTGTGCCCTGATCCAGACCTACAAATAGCCAAGAGAGGCGGGGCGGCCGTCAGTGAGAGCTTTATGGCTTTGTATCGAAGAGCGATTCATAATTCAGGTTTTTTCAAGAAATCTGCAACGAGTTCATGTAGACTTTTCCCCTCTTTAAGCGTTAATATCCCAGAAAGCTCACAGTCTGCCCTTTCCCTATGTGCCGCTAGTTCCTTGTTAGGTTCTCAGTTTGTGAACAAGCACTGATGCGCGTACACAAAAAACACAAACACGCACCGTGATGTCCATCCGATGTTAAGTTCTGAGCTCTGTGGTTCTCCCAGCACCGACAGGAAGTGACAGCAGTTCCTCAAAAACTTTATCGAGGCATGCGTCCAATTCGTTGGATGTACAAAAGAAATCGGCACTCATTCCATCCTGTGACAATGCTACATTGAGGGATGCCAGAAGCCGGTGGAGTCAGGGCAGAAGAACACTGCGTGCTATGGCAGCCACTATTTTAAAATTCAGTCAGTGTTCCAGAGACTGGGCCAAACCCCGGTATTTGATAAATAAGTTAGCCTTTTGGTTGCCCCCATCCCCCACATCACCACAATGTTTTGGCAGCTGCCAGAAGATGAACATAATTACAGAAGTTGGTTAAAAAAGAGGGAAAAACAACATCATTTTTAATGCATTATAATTTGTGCTGCGGAGTGCTGTTGACACTCATTTTTGACACAGGCCCAGTGAACAAATTAGCAGTATGTATTCGCACATTAATCATTCCTGCTTCAGGGGACTTGTAAATATCACGCACATCCATTATGCACCGAGGGTGGAGATGTTTCTCCGGTCCGCGCTGGAAAACCACGTGACGTCCCGTCATACCCAACTCCAGCACTTTATGTAAGATTTTGTTTAAGGGTTTCCCCTTCACCACAAGTAAGACTTACCGAAGTAAGCTTCACACCCCCTTTGGGGCCATCCAACTGAGGTACGACTTGTTTCCACCCGCACACAGCCCGTGCAAGTTCAGCACCGATTGGAGGAGATGAGCATCCCTCTCGATGGAACTGCTAGCCTGCAGGCACCACTAAAGCTGATTGGAGGCGCTCGTTAGTGATGTTAGTCCCAGCCAATTAAATATCTGGAATCAGGTTTGCAAGAGGGGCACGGAAAGGAACCATTGGTAATTTTCACTGGTAAAACAGAGCCTCTGCAGCACTGATCTATTTCCACTGAATGAGATATTCATCTACAGTGTGCAGGCTAATGGATGAGAATTAATTATAAAATGGCATATTTGCTTCTCAATTCTTTCTCTCTCTCTCTCCATTTTTAGAGCTAAGTTTAGCGCAACTGATAATCTGACACGGAGCCTGAAAAATTCACGAGTTTAATTGCCTTGAAAGCCCATTCAGTCCATGAATTGTGTTTTGCTTCACTATTAATTTGAATTCTATAATTAATGAGAATGTGACGGGAAAGCACATTTTTCACCAACCAAGAACCAGCACTGGCAATGTCTGGCACACACACACACACACACACACACATACTCACACACACACACGTGCAGACTCCCACAGACACACGCTCACACACACGCTCACACACACACACACACTCACACTCACTCACACACACAGACAAGCAGACTCCCACACACACACACACACACACACACACACACACACTCACACTCACACACACACACACAAGAGCACACACCCACACACACACGCACACACACACACACACGCACACACACA